>PVJL010003859.1:63302-144694 GCA_004026885.1 Lyroderma lyra | reverse complement strand
AGCATGATTATTGCAACACTGACAGCATTTGTGATTTTGGGGATGACCTTCAGCTCTAGCAGTTCAAAATGCTCCAGTTATGTTTAATCAAATAGAATAATAAGTCAAAATGCATAATTTGGAGGAGCTAATGTTTCCTGGGGGTGGATTTGAAGAACTGAGTTTTCAGCAATAAGAATGAGATTTTCCTTCTTGTTTTAAGGAGTGGTTTCTTCATCTAGACAATAATGACACCCCTTACTAGAAGAAAAACAGTATAGTAACATAATATGTTAAAATGGAAAAATCAGTATGAACTTTTGGCTTAAAAAAGGACATATTTTTAGCTCTATCACTATTAAATTTGGTACTGTAACAACAGCAATATATTTACTCATCACATCTTTTGTACACTAATACTATTCTCTATCCAAAGGAGAGAGAACTCTTGGAGGGTACCTTAGTTCAAGTCTTGGGGCAAAAAAAATCATAGTAGTTTTGGAACATCATGTCTTGCCAAAAAGCAAGAATGTCTTTAAGGATGCCAGAAGCAGGGCTAAAGGGCAAAGCAATGTGTTTAAAGTCTTCCACTGTGAAAGAGAGCCTCAGCCTACAGTAAATGTTATTGCTAACATAATTAGGACAAGTTGAATCTATGAAAGACCATGAGTTTATGATATTCCAAAGGAAATATTAACATAAATTATACAAAAGGTAATCATAGGACAAAAATAAGTAACTGTAAGAGGTTATGTTCTGTTTGTATTGATTTTAATAAATAAAACAGGGAATGTGTGTATTTTGTCTTTCATTAAGTTTATGCCTATTTATAAACTATGAATATATACACGCTTCTGTGTAAAAATAGGGAATACAAGATATTGTGAAAATCCAAGGAATCATAGAGATTATACAAAGGACAGAAAGAGTTACTCATTCCTAGAAGACACACATAACAATGGGGGTTTAACATTTAATCACTTCCAGTAGTCACACATAAGACACACCCAAAAAAGAGTTCAGCAGAGATAAATGAACCTAGGACACTAAAGAGGAAAGCTAATTATGCATCTCCTAGGTACTTAAACCTCTTGATGGTCCCACTAGTTTTAATTAATTACCAATAAAGAATAAATACAGTTTTACAAGGGGTGGTTAAGAAACTCACAGAACAGGGGTTATCAGAGAGATGGGGAGTACTAGTGGGGAGTACAGTTTGATTGTGTGACTTATTATTAGTATGTGTGCCAAATTTCAACCTACTTGCATCCGTGTTCTTTCAGATATTGCCAAAGAAGCAGGTCAAACATGAAGAAAACCCCAAGTATGGATAAAATTGAATTTCACGCCATCGTTAAGTTCCTCACAAAACAAGGAAAAACATCTCATACCACTTTGGAAGAGAGATTAGAGGTTTCCCAGGGCATAGCCTTTCCAAGCAAGGCAGAGAGTTGATTGAAAACGACCTCTGTCCAGATGCCTTGTTGAGGCCACTTCCTCAGACATTGTCAAAAAAGTTGAAAACTTGTAGTGGAAGAAGCCAGATGGAATAAAAAGCGCCTTGCAGAAGTGGTTGGTGTATCACCTACAACCATTTTGAATATTCTCCATCAGCATCTAAGGATGTTAAAAGTCAGTGTAAGAATGGTACCGAGAATGCTCACTCTGCTTCAAAAACAACAGCACACTGAGAGTTCATGACAGGTTTTGGACTTCTGCAGAGACAACCAAGATGAGGTTTTCAACGAGATTACTATTGGAGATGAAACTTGGGTTCATCATTATGAGCCTGAGTTAAAGCAGGAGTCCATGCAGTGGCATGAAAAGGGCATGCCATGCCCTAAGAAGTTCAAGGTGTTACAATTGGCTGGGAAAATCATGGCTACTGTTATTTGGGATAGAGAGAGTATCCTGCTGACTAATTACAAGAATAAGGGTGTCACAATAACTAGAGAACACTATTCCAGTCCGCTGAAACAGTTAAAAGAATCTGTGAAGGAGAAAAGGAGACGAAAATGGACCAAAGGGGTGATGTTTTTGCACCCATGCACAAAAGCAAAGTTGCGTTGGCTGCTCTTTACTACTGTGGCTTCCAAACATTAAACCACCCTCCCTACAGTTCAGACCTGGCTCCATCTGATTATTATTTCTTCCCAAATATGAAGAAACAGCTTCGAGGGAAGAAATCTGATGAAGAGGTTAAAGCTACAATTTGAGGGCAAAAACAAAACATTTTTTTGGAGGGTAAAAATAAACTTATTGAAAGTTTTTTTTTAGCCTTCCCCCCCTTCATTCCATGGATGTCTTGACCACCCCTCATGATAATGGTAACAAACAAGATGAATATATCATAATACAAAAATATGTTATCTAACATTAACCAAGCAGAACCTCAAAAATAAACCATTTTGAAGCAAGATACCATGTTGCAAAAAAAATCTCTAAAAGTTTTACTTAGCGGGTAAGTCAAGCTTGACTGTCAACAGGAAGCTCAGCTTGGATGCCCAAGGGCTCAAGTGCTATATTCTGACCAAGGATTAGCTGATAAACCATATCTTATAAGTCATCTGATCTGGAGAGTATTCCTTTGGGTCTGGTAAGATTACTGCAATCCTGGAAAAATATCCAAATAATGTTATAAAACCCTAGGAAGATCTCAAAGTAAGAATAGCTATAACCCCAAAAAGGTATAAAAACAAGTACCAAAATAATGAAGGAAAAGAGGAATTCCATTAGATCTATGTTTCAGAAATAATTTAAGTGTTACTAATGCGTTTTTTTGATATTGTGTAAGTTTTATTAACTGAGGGATTTCATATGCTTTTAAAAATTAACAATAGTAAGACATGTATTTGTAATTACAGCTTAAATTGTTTAAGGGAATGTAATTAGTTAAATTTGATTTTTTTTAATGATCAAGAAGATTCAATTTTCAGAGCTTTATTAGATACAGTAGTCCCTCAGTATTCATTGTTAATTGGTTCTGGGAGGCAGAACAAGTACCAAAAACGACGAGTACCAAACAAGTTTTTCCCATAAGGAATAATGTAAATAAACGTAATGCATTCCCAAACCACAGATACACAAAATGACCACAGAAACTAAGATAAGACTGAAAGGGGATGTGCACAGGGCAGGAACTACCATGAGACTAACACGTGATCCTTCGTTTTGGCTGAAAAGAGTAGTCAGTCACAAGGCAATCAACATCAGTAAGTTCTAGCTTTGAGATGTTGGGAGAGGGCACTCCACATGGAGGACACAGAAGCAAGCACAAAGAAAATGGAACATTTGGAAACAGAAAGTAGGTCCAATCGGGTGCATGCAGGGAAGCTGAGGGAGTAAAACCAGTAAAAATTGAGAATATATTGCAGAGGGTCAACAGTACCACACTGAAGCATTTGCACTTGGCCTAAGGCAATAAGAAACTGTAGTAGGTGGTCGTTGAGCAGAGGAGTGTCATACCTTAAGGAATGTGACTCTAGTAGTAATGCTACCGTGGATATTCGCTATCTAAATGGGACCAAGTCTTTGTGAATTACTTTTTTAAAAAAATCCTCACAAGTACACTGAGGACTATATTCCTCATTGAAAGACCATATTATTGTGAGATAGCATACTTTAAGAAAAAGGAGCTATGCACTATACTTGAGTACCCTAAAAGCTTTTGAATTTAAGAGTGTTGTTGTTTTAAGAATATGTGTTTTCTCAAGTTAGAAGGAAAAGTTGGTGGAAAATTGTTGTTTCATGTTTACTTAGTTGGTGATTTTTTCAGTTCCTCCTATTCAAGAACAACCTTTGGTCTGGAGGCCTTGCCATTTATCCACTTAGATCTAACAGTCCACACAGAAACTGACTAGGAATCATCTCCTCTACTTCACTTCTATCAAGGCTTTAAATATGACAATTTATGTGGAAGAGTATGCATCGTGGGTCAATTCCAGAACCTAGAGTAACCATTTCTCTAGAAAGTGACATGTTCAAAATAAAACACCAGTGATGTGCATCAACTATTTGAAAATCCATGCACATGTGCCTCACCTTAGGAAATTCCAATATAGAACCGACAAACCTGAAGACATAGTTAAGCAAGAACGTGGTTCTTTGTCCTCATTTACCTTTGCATTTAAGACAATTAGAAGCACACATAACTTTCTGGAACAAATTAGCCATGAAAAGCCAAGTTTTTCAATACTTCAGTTGTCTTAAAAATCTCAGGTTACAAAGAATCAGATAAGTATAAGAAAGGCTTGACTGTGGGAAGAAGGGGAAAACTAGTCACAAGCTTTTGAATTATTATTATTCCTAGGAAAACAACTTCTGGAGCAACAGGGCAGTGTTTTGCAATGATTCACAAACTGTTGTAAATTAGAATCATGAAAGTATTTAGTAATACATGCCCATGCCTGGGGTCCACCTCTGGAGATTGTTTCAGTGTGTCTTGGGAAATGGGGCAGAAACAGCTAGTTATTTGCTTTGAACACACACACAAGCATGCACACATGGTAATGTCAATACCAACAATGTTTAGGAACCATGAAAAAAAATGGACTACTCAACTCTCTATTTCCCAAATCCCCAAGTACCCAACCATCATCTTTTTATGTTTTTTTTTAAATTCATTTTTATTGTTAGACTTATTGGGGTGACATCTGTTAGCAAGGATTACATAGGTTTCAGGCATACAATCTACAGTGCATTGTCAACTTGATGTATAAAAAGGTCACCACCTAATGTGACTTCTCTTTCCATCACCTTGTATTTAGCTTCCCCCCCTCCTCTCCCACCCCCTCCCCTTCCTCCCCTCCCTGACCCCCTCGTCCCCAAATAAACATTATTGATTGTGTCCATGGGTTATTTGTTTGTTCATTTCTTTTTTTCTTTGCTTTCATTTTTATGTTTTTATGGTAGTATTTTCTAATGGGAATACTTGCTCTGATTCCTTCATAATTATAGGAAAATTCTTTTAAATGGATGAAATCTCATCATCTTCACATGCTATCTATTCTAATGAGCTGATGTAGGCCCACAGAAAGCTGAGAGAATAGAAACAGAAATGTCATTGGAAAATGTGTTACTTCTGCTGCTCTTAGAAGCAGATGCCAAGATGGGCTTAAATGTGCAAAGATTTTATTAAGGAGAGGACTCTGTGAGGGTAAGTGGGGAAGGAACACAGGAAATGTGGGAGAGCATTCAACTGACAGGCAAATCTGACACAGACTGAAAGAGAGCTAGAGGATGTTGGGTGATGGCATATAAACCACTGCATCGTATAAAGAAAATTTAGCTAAGTTGTCAATGAAACCTCAAGCCAAAATAGATATTTTTACCTAAAAGAATTTATGTTTTATTTATGGATTCTTCCTACCTATGTGATAATCAGAGTTGCCATATAGATGACCTTGAGAAATTAGTGCCTTTAATATTTTTTTAATTTTATATTAATTTTAAGTGTATAGCTTAGGGGTTAGACATCATACAATTAAGGAAGTGATCCCCTTGACAAGTCTAATATCCACCTGGCAGCATTCATACTCACTACCATATCATTCCCTAGGCTTTACTTTATACCCCCATGACTATGTTGTAACTACAAATTTGTACTTCTTAATCCCTTCACTTTTCACCCTGTCCCCCAACCCCCTTCCCATCTATCACCTTCATAAATCTAGTCCCCATCTGATTCAGATTTGGCTGCAGGTGTGTGTATGTGGGGGGTGGGGCACAACATGGGAAAGATGGCACTCACCTGCCAGCTCCATGGGAGGAGGGCCTCACTCAAGAAGAGTGGCGACTGTCCTCCAGCCCTCACCCCTAAGCCACACCCTCAGTCTGTCCCTCATATGCCTCCAATGCCCACTGAGTCACCCTCCCTCTGCCAGATTCCAGGGTAAGTGCCCACGAGTGACTGAGTCTGTGCAGGCACTTTAAGAGGATGCCTGGGTTTCCCTCAGCCTTCTGTCCCACCTGGACGGTCTGAGTCCCCACTGTTTCTCACAGCCAGATGTTGTGGGGCACTTCTTCCCATCACCAGTATTCTAAGCTGAGGAGCCTGGCCTGGAAATGGGGTCTCACTCCTCCAGGGGAAACCTCCCCAGCTGGGATATCCCTCCTGATTCTCCTCCACCACACAGAAGATTGGGGATAGCCCATTTCCCATCTATGGCCCTCCTACCAGTCTTGACGTGGTTTCTTCCTTGTACCCTTAGTTATAAAACAGTTCAGCTAGACTTCAGATGGTTCTCCAGGTATGGTGTTCTATAGTTTGGTTGTAATTTTAATGTGTTCATGGATCAAAGCAGGCACAGTGTTTATCAACTATGCCATCTTGGATCTCCAGTGGCTTTAATGTTGATTGTGTCTTCTAAAGAGATTCTACCAATTATCACTGAGATCTTGGAAATTTTTTCTGTAATTAATAATTAAAACTTCAATCCTGGGAAAGAAAAAGAGAACATCATTCCAATGAAGATAATATATCATTCATTCATTAATTTAACATAGGAAACAAGAGTCTAGAATTTCTTCCTTAAATGCATGGTATTCTGATAGTAAGCATTTTCCATATTTTGGCTATTATTAATATATTGGGTATTTCTGTATGTGTTACATACAGTTTTAATTATTCATAGGCAGGTCCTAGAAGGACAGGCAGTATCAATGACAACGATTACTGGTAACAGTTCTATAAAACCTTATTGTCGTTTCAGCTGCATCCAGCAATGTATTAGGATCTGTCTAATCCCTGCTATTTTAGACCTGCCTTTGCACAGGGCATCTATTTTCCCTCCAATGACATAATGCTTAACAGTTCAATCTAAAGTTTCCAAAGCATTCTATAAAGTGGCTAAGTGTAACCTGTGTCTAACAGGAAGACTTTCCAATGAAGTATACACAAGCAACCCTCACTTTGCAGAGTTCCTATGTGCAGGAATTTCAGTTAACCACAGTTTAGATACATTAAACAAAAACTTTCATGGCCAAAAGCTTTTCTAAATGAAAGGGTTTATTGAGCCATGTGCCAGCCAGTAAAAGGACCAGGTCTTGGAGCATGCAGTCTGAACCACCAGGGCTAGGTGGAAACGACAGACATGCTTACCATCTTGGGGCTGAGGGTGTTTTCCTATGCACTGGATTTGTGGGAGAAAGTAACTTGTTTTGAAATAATTTACCTTGTTATAGATCAGAAGGGAGGTGGGCAGTGAAGCAGAGATAGTCCTGGGATAGGTGCGTAGTCCGTAAGAAAGAAGTATTTGCTGCTTTGAATTGGCTGTGGGCAACAGTCCAAAAAGTTCATGTGTGAGCAAGATACTGTGGCATGTGATGTTTGGCTACTCCTTCTAGATAAAAGCTGAAATAGCTACCTGGAAGTTGATTCAACATTTCAACATACATTCAGGAATGTAAGCAAGCTTTTGTTTCTGCCCACAGAGGTTAACTGGTTAGCTTCCCTTCTCTCTCTCTCTCTCTCTCTCTCTCTCTCTCTTTCTCTCTCTCCTATTCTCTATCCCGCTAAAATTAAATTTTTGACACCTCAGAATTTTTCTCTTAACAGGTAAATGACACAGTCCTCCAGTAACATAATTCAAATTTCAGTTACCATACCTTACCACATGGAGTAATTGCATGAAGTAATTGCTACTAGGTCTTCAGTCCACCAATCACTAGATAAATAACACTTGTGCACTATGATCAGTACTTTTTCCAAGTCTAGCAGTTAGTTATTGGTCACTGCACAGCTGTAATTCAGTTTATGTACAGACAGCAAAGGGTGGGATTTTATAGTGTCTTTGTTTCCCAGTGATAAACTCAAATGACATTTGACAGAAAAATCAGTAATAGAAAGAGGGACTTGATCAACAAAGATGAAAGTGCACCAACGAACAAAAAGGGATAATGCTAGAAATGAAATTTGAATAGAGCACACGGGAGTTATAGGAGAAATAGCTGACAGTGGGAATGGTGACTTGGCTCTCATTGGTGCTGCTAGATGTACAGCCAGAGGAACTTAGTGAATTTAGTGACCTATCAACATAAATGAGGAATGTGGTCATGCTAAGAAGGATGAAGAGGTCCCAAAGTCAGTCAGGCTTGCAAAACATTTACACTAAAGGAACTCATAGAGACACTGCACAATACTGCAAGCCCGAAGGATAAAATGTCGAAACCTGATTGGAAGTTAGAAAGGAATGTGACAATTCACCAAGGCACAGAAAACTTGCTCACTCCACATTCCAAGTTATATGCCAAGAAGGCAAGCACTATCCAACTACTCTTGATATTTTTACATAGAAATGAAACACTTTCATTGTTAATGTTTCTAATGTGTTAAATTATAATATACTAAATGTTAGTTCTACTGTTTCTCTCTTTTCTTATACCTTTATAGCTGACAGAGAGTTTTTAATGTTGGACAAAATTTTAAAGGTTATAGAACAATTGTAATTTTGTCCATTAATAATTAAGGTGGTTTTGCCTGATTTCTGCTTACATTGTCATTTTTTAAGTACTGCATTAACATGCAAAGTGAGGACTGCCTAAACACATTTGAAGGGATCAAAATATCAGGTAACAAAATTATGGAAACTCACATCGCACTGATGGTCTCGTCTAGCACTAAAACACAGTACCTCATTCTACCAATTACGAACTGTCATGTTTCTATTCACAGAAGTCACTGTTTTAAAATGTTTTTGAGAGCAAAGCCAATCACAAAAACCAATGTTTTCAACAGCGTAAGCCATCACAAACCATGTTTGACAGAAAACACTGAGCATGAGAAAAGTTTTTCTTAAATATATTTTACTACACACATCAAGGTAAGTTACTGCATTATGTCAAATTTCCCATTCATCTTTTACCTGGCAAAGTTTTACATTTATATTCAATCACTACAAATCTGATGCAATCAGGACAATATTTTCTTAAACAACTTGAGTTTGGAATTTGCAGCCTTCAATGTTCTGGTCTCCTTTCACATTTTCTTTGTTTTCTATTGTGCCTCCTGTGGAAGCTAACTCCCCAAATTTGATCTCCAGCCCTGGGTGCTCACCAGGTCAACATACCAGCTTGGATAGTCCCATGACACCTCCTCCTCAGCAAACCTAAAACCTCTATCCTCATTCTTACAACCCCAATCCTAACTTACTTATTTTTTTCTAATTATTCTTCTGGTTACTCAAATTCCAAAATTTGGACTTAAAAATTCCTCTTTCTTCCTTGGGCATGGTGTACCATTACAAATATTTGTTCATTGGTGGATTAACTTAAGCTAATTAAATAGCACAGTAAATTGCGGACACCACTGTACTAAAGACTTAGAGGTACCTATATTTTACACATATGTACAGCTAAGCATACTTACATAGATGAATATGAGAAGCAGATCAGAGATTGTGCTTATGGATTGAAAGATGAGTGAATTAAAGAGAAAAGCTTACTGCCCAACGTGACCCTTGTGCAGTCAAAATGGCCAGTGGCTTTGCGGGGATGGGCTTCCCATGAGGCACTTGGGAGAGTTGACCTGAGATAAGATTTGGAAGTGGCACCAAGGGCTGAATAAGAGGGAGAAATGAGAACCTGCCTCTCCCAATCCCTTCTCTAAAATATGACACTTTAATGATACCTCATGGCGAATGTGGAACCCCAGGGTTTCCAGGGTACGTGTGGCAGTGAAAATGTGTAACCATAGCTACATCACTTACTTGGTCACCTGAGGTGTCATGGAAAGTGTCCCAGACCTTCCTTTCTTCCCACTTTCCACGTGACTTCACATTTTCTCTGTTCTGCAGGCAGAATAGAAGTTACACTTCCATGGCAGTAGGTGGTTTCATTTTCATGGCAGGCAAACAAGAACGGCAATTCCACATACAGAAGTTCCTCTTCTTACTAAAAGATAAATAAAGCCATTTTGCAGGCAGTCCTCAGTGAGACTGATTGGCAGCAGGGCAGAAGTGATGTGTTTTTCCTCTAAGTCAGCTTTATTGGTTTCTAAGTATGGTTTGGTGAGGAGATAAGCCAGGAGGGGATTGCAGAATTCCAGGCGAGAAAGGCCAGAGTCTGGACTAGGAGCTGGTGGGCTGAAATGAGTGATTTCAAACTGCATTGGAGAAAGACGATAGCAATTTCATTGCAGTAGACTCTCCATTAACCAAAACTCAAGTGACTGGAAAAATTTTTTTGCCACTTGCTTGAGATTTTGCCAATTGCTTGAGTCCAGTTAATCAAGAGTCTACTTAGATTTCTCCAGCATCTACCAATCCCCATGGGTACCACTTAACTGAGAATCTACTGTACCTGTCATTTACCCACTGAGTACTCACATCCATTGTCTCCTTTAATTCTCCCAGTTCCTGATGAGAGGATATTATCCTTGCTTTATAGAGAATTGACTCAGACAAGTTGAGAAAATCCTAGGAGCCTAGGGAGATATCACAAATGGGTTGCTGTGACACCTTCTTTTCCTATTAGAATTCATTCCACTGATTTCCAGGTCTTAGGTCTTCCTTGGTCATAATATTTGTTTGTATAATAGAAGGGTTAGTTACATAAAATAATTACAAGATTAGTTATCAGGTAGTCTTCCACTTTAAAGTTCCTAGAGCATAAATCTCAGAAATTAATAGCGAACTGTACATCAGCCGCCAGACCTATAACATACTCTACTTCCACGTTCAGGGAAAAAACGCCAAACATACCCAAATCAGACTTTAACAATGGTTTATTTTTAAAAACACCGGATAGGGTCATAGATTTTATGCTTCTCTGTGTCGCCCTGAGAGTCTACACTATGTATTATTCTTATGTGAAATACAGTAATTATTTCTTGATTGGTTGGCCTGATTAGTCTTATTTAATTCAGAAAACCATGAAGGCATGTCTCAAATTGAGCAGACTTTAACAATAACCACAAGGGGTTTTTTGTGTGTTTGTTTTTGTTTTCTTTTTAATAAATGCCACTGTAAGAATAAAACATCTCAAGGGAAATGAGACACATTCCCAGTCATACATGTTGACAAAATGTATCTGTGCACATACTTCTTACACAAATGTAGAATGGCCCCAGCATTTACTAGATGTTTATTTATCTAAGCATTTGTTTTAAAGTCTGCATTCCTCACTAGGGGGAGAGTGTTTGTTACCCTGGTTACTGACATGTTTAGGAATCAAGAAACAGCTGTTGATCGAATGTGTTGGGTACTACTATTAATATAATGAGACAGGCATTTTATGTGTTATCTTGTTGAACCCTCTCAATGATCGTTCTTCCTAGACAGATGTGTAAACTAGAGAGCTTCACTGACTCACTCAAGCTCTTACAGCAAGTACTACATGATTATACCCAATACGAATTTGAAACCAGAGCTAGATAGTCCTAAAGCCCATGCTCTTCCCAGTTATTAAGAGCAGGGAACCACCAGGAACCACATATATACCTGGAAACACTCCTCTGCTCTTCCTATCCTTCTCCTCCTCCCGCCTAAAGAAAGGTCCCACGTACACACTTTTCAACCCCCCACTGGATGCTAATTATAATTTCACCTTTTAGATTTTCTTAAATGCATGAGTTATAACCGGCAGGCTGAAAGCTGAGTCTGGTCCTCTGACATGTTTTGGTTAGCATGGTGATTTTTTAAAAAATTGAAGTTGAATTTTTACACCGCATCCCCACCCCCAGGCCCTGTGGTCTTGGACTAGGCTGCTTTGCTCACTTATGGTACCTGCGGGCCGCCCCCTCCCCCCACCTTGCAGGCAGCCCGATAGGGGCTTAAATGAACACTAAATCCCAGTTCACATGCACATAGCCCTGGAAAAAGTTAATACTTCAAACTGTCAATAGTTTGTACCTTTTTGTGACTAACTTTAAAAATTCCCTACTGCGGAGAGGTTGTGAGGGGGAAAGACAGCGCAGCTGAATGAGGAAAGGAGTGTAGATACTGGGAGCTAGCAGAGGGGGAAATGTGAGCCCGTTCTGGCCTCCTCCATCCTTCCCATCTCTCAAAGCTTCCCTTCATCCACCTGCCTAACTCTCAAGCAGGAATCGTGAATCGGTAATATCCTACTAGTTAACATTCATTTCTCTAGAAAATTAACCAGACTATTAGCAGTTAAGGCAATAATGTTCTATAATAATCTGTAACTCAGATATGCCTAGTTTCTCAACATAAAGAGCTTATATCTCTTTATGCCAAAATACGAATAGCCTCAGTTTGACCTTATGTGACCGATGGAAGTCCAGTATTTTTATTATCAATAATAATAAACTTTTATTGTGTTCTTATTTCTGTCAGGTACTTTGATCTTAGTGCAAACAAGAATACACAGACATATTATACATCTGCATAAATCAATAATCTTCAAGGATGAAACCATATTTAAGGAAAAAAATATTATCCTAAAGAAATCATAATTGGCAGGGATGTAATACACACAGTGAAGACAAAAGTTGGAAATATTACTCAGAACAGTGTAGTTTCTCATTTTCTTGAATCTTTTATTACAAACGAGGATCTGTCTTTACCGAAAAGTCCATTAACATGTTTTTTCCAAAAACAGAGGAATAAGGAAACAGTCTGCCCTCAGAGATAAGTTTAAGCTTTCACTTCTGGCAACATAAAGCTGAGTCTTTAAGTTGTAACTATCTCACAGTTTTAAAAATCACAGGGCCCAAATTATCAAGTCCCCTCCCTTTAGTTGGTCTAGAATCTAGATCCTGGGCTTGAAAGTTGTATGAGTATAAGCTCTAGTTACCCTTGACTAAGCAGGTCTTCGAGGTACCAACTTTTTTCCTTTTTTATAGTCTTAACAGCAAATAACTTTAATTATCAAAATTTCTGAGATTATAGTTGAAAAAGCTGTGATAACAGTGAAACAATAAAATTATAATAATTTTGCAGTATAGTATTGTATGTAGGAAAAAGTGTACTGATGTCTGCATTTTAATTGGAAGCACACCCAAAAGAAGATGGATAGATGGATGGATATATGATAAAGAAAAGATAGTGACGGGTTAGTAAATGTAGAATCTAGATGATAGCTATACAGATGTCATTATAAAATTCTTTGACTTTGCCGTAAGTTTAAATTTTTTTATTTTTAAAGATTTGTTGTAAATTTAAAAATTAAAGGTGATGGAATACATAAATAGATCAATAAAATCCTAATCATAGAGAGCACAGAAATGTACCCATGAATATATGGGATCTTGGTGTATGGCAATAACAATATAAAGTAGTGGGGAATGATTAACTACTTAATAAATGGCACTGAGAAAAGAAGTTGGCTATAAAAAAAATAGATTCCTACCTCGATTAGCCCTATAGTCTAGATTTTTCCACTGAGCTGCCCCAGCTCAATTTTGTCTTTCTATTGTAAACCCAGAGCCTGATGCCTGCTGAGTCATCAATAATAAATAGTTACTGAATGAAGAATAAAGAAATGAAAACCTCAGTTCTGAAAGATCCACTGTGAGTTGTGGGATTCCTATGATCTGTGCTGTTGCCAAGGATTGGAGATAAAAGACAGGTCGCTGAGTTCTGAGGCCATCCCATTTCCTGTTCCTTGTCAGCTGAGCTAAAGCAACTGTCACACTGACTCCTGATTACGAATGAGCAAACTCAATGATGAGTGCTGTGAGATTGTCCCAACATTACTCAGTGGCGACAAAGCTCCCTTGCAGGCTTCAGGAATGGAATTTGTGGCTGTTTGTTCTTCTTACTGCTATTACAAGTGGGGCAGGGTGTAGGATTTGGGATGTGGGACAAGGTGGAAATAATGTAGAAATAATGATGAACCCAAGTTACAGATTACATAGATATAAGACATATATCACAGGTATGTGTGCTTTGGATGTATGTATATATGCTACATATATATGGGTATGCAAGTGTGCATGTGTAAAATTATAGCAAAGACTTCTATTATGAGCTTAGCCAGATTTCCTTATAACCTTGGAAAAGGTGAGCAAGTTATTTCACAGTGAGTCAAATTTGGCGAAAGATACTTTGAACTACTTTCGTATATTGATTTGAAGATTTTGTAGTCAGGACACATATTGTACTCTGGTGCTAGTAAGTCATGTTCTTGTCCTTAGCACACCAATGATAAAATAAAAACACTGCATGTGAATTATACATACCCTACTTAGCGTTTCGATCTGACTTGCTAAATCAAACCAAGTGTGTTTGGTCCCATTTTGTCATAAACGTTAATACTTACATTTTAGTATAGGCTATCATTCTTATAAGTTTATTAAATCTTAAAAGTCAAAGAGAGAACCCAAAAAGAGTACTTTATAGATCTTCAGTTTTCCTCAATTACAACGTAAGGTAAAATGGAAAGTTGGCAAATATTCTATATGTTACTGTGTATTATATAGACTGTGTAGTTCATTAACAATGAATATGAAAATGTATGCTTCTCACAAAAAGAATAGGAGCCCATTTTATCTTTGCTCAGATAAACCAAAGTTGAGCATAGTAACTCTTACCTTTATGTCAATACTACATAAATCCAAACAACCAATAGAGTAAATCAAAGAAGATAAAGTGTTGCCAGTAGAAGAAATGCTTAATAACAAAGCTTCCTCCTAAAATCTTTGTTTTTATTGCTGATTTGAATAAAATTACACATTTTCCTTCTAGTAATTTCCACATTCATCAATAGTAACATTAGCTCTTTATTTTCATGAGCATTATAACTACCAACTACAAGTGTACTGAGTATAAATAGCTTTTAGAAACATCAACCACATTGATCTTAATATTGAATAAAAAATCTTATTCCTGGTAGGTTCACCTAGTGACCAAGCAATTGTAACACTATTAATATTTTACTGCCAGTACTATTTAATTACCACCTATATATGATATATTTACAGTTCCAGGATCTTGAAGAAGACTACAACCCTTCCAAAGATTGTGTTCATACAGCTTTGCCATAGTAAATAACTTGATTACTTCGCATATTTGCACAGCTGAAACTCAAAGGTGAGGCTGCAGTTGTCCTGATTAAGGTAGTACACTCCTACAAAAGGCCCACTTAGAATAAACATGTTACACCATAATTAAGATTAGGATGAGAGAAATTTCACCTTCTTGATTTAAAGAGTCTCCAACTTTAATCCTGTCTATAACTAAGATACCTGTAATAAAAATGCCTAAGATAAAACATCAGACTATATAACTCATATTAATAATTATCATACTTCAGGGCATTCAAAATAAGAGAGAATGCCTGAGCTTTGGTGGTACAGTGATTAGTATAGCTGCCTTCCAAAATAAGAGAGAAAATTGCATTACTTTTCAAAATAG
Source organism: Lyroderma lyra (assembly GCA_004026885.1). Taxonomy (NCBI): domain Eukaryota; kingdom Metazoa; phylum Chordata; class Mammalia; order Chiroptera; family Megadermatidae; genus Lyroderma; species Lyroderma lyra. The sequence goes on along the minus strand of PVJL010003859.1, from coordinate 129,404 downwards.
GCTTTATCCTGACTTCTTGTGGAATGACAGTAATGAGTAGAACTGAAAGGCTGGTGGGCAATGGTGACACATCAAGGTTCAAAGTTCCAGGATTAAGGAACACATGTGATAGGAGTTTATTATGCTTACCAATTAGAAAGTTTGAAGTACCTGAACTTTAGGAAAGTGTTCACTGAAAATGAATTTCAAGTTGTCTGCCTTTCAATTTAGCTCTTCAGATACTTGATTTTTCTTTTGTTTTTGATAAAGAAATGAGCAGTTGATGGAAAGAGACGATTCTTACTATATTACACATCAAGTTTTTGCAAAAATAGAAACTGTAAAGACTTTCTAATGGCCCTGAAACATTGGAGTAGTGGATGCTGTGATGTGCTACCCAACCTCTAAATCCATTTATGACCAAGGCTGATGGTGACTCACAGCTCCCTCGTAATTGCCCTCCACAGGAAGGAGCTGCCTTACCTAAGGTTATGTCCCTTCCCCAGAGGAGCCAATATCCTATGACTAGCCCTTTGTCTCAATTAGGACAATTCTGATAGGCTATTCCTGCTCCAGAGTTTTCCCAGAAAATCATTTGAGGTCTCTGTTGCACCCACCTCATGGTTTAACTTCTGTCCTTACTACTGCTTTCCTCGTTTTCTTGCAGGAGGTATTGTTGAGAGCATACCTCTTAAGCTCCTGCAAGCAAATTTCTGCCTCAGAGGCTTTCCCCCATCAAACCCATCCTAAGACATAGAGCAAAATTCTTTGGTAGGATTAAACATAATGATTTTTATGTCATTATTACTTGGTTGATTTGATTTGAGCAAATGGATTGACTACTGTAAAATTCCTGCTGGTTTTCCTGTAGATCAGTCTGCTTAATCCCAGAGGTACAAACTTGGCTGTATATATGTTAATTTACAAAGGAATTTGAAAAAGTTAAAAATTGTGGGTGGATTGTCTATTCCAAGGGTACGAATTGATATTACTCACTGAATTCAACTGATGGGTAGGCTGGTCTGGACAAGTCAAGGTGACTTCCCTCACAAGTCTGCTGCCTGTGAGGGGATGGATAGAAGGCTGAGATCAACTGGGACTATTGACTAGAGTGCCTACATGCTTATGGCCTCCCCAGCATGGTGTTCTCAGGGTAGCTGGTCTTCTTACGTAGCAGTTCAGAGCTCCCTGAAAGAGTGCTCTGAGAGAACTACATGGAAGCTACAGGGCTTCTTCTCCCTAGTCTCAAATAGCATGCAGTGTCATACTTCTGCACTGGTTAAAAGTGAGTCAAAGACCAGCCTTCAACAACAGTGTGAATCTAGGTATGCATGGTTCCTTGGAGGGCCATCTTTGGTGTTTAACTTCCACAGTGGAGGTTTAATGTTCTAAATCTCTATAGGTTCAAGAACCACTCACATTTTCATTAAGAGTTAAGTTAGTAAGTCTCAAACTGTACTCTCAAGGAAACCTACTGTTTCACTGCTAATGTCGAATAATCACAGTCTTTTCTATATTTGGATGAAACACTGGGATAAACTAGTTGGGTTGTTTTTAAATCAATCTTTTGTTTCTCTATTCTTCACTCATGTGACAGGACAATTATTAGAAATATTTTTATTTTCACAGCATTTCTCTCCTTCCTGGTGCAGTGCAGGTCGGGTTCTTTGTGCTTCCTTGCTGAGGAGAGGTGTGTATGTCACATCTGAAAGGAGAAGCTTCTTGCAGACACTTACCTTTCTGGACTTCATTTTTTTTGTAAAGTCTGAGTTTCCAGAATCTGTTGAGCAGAAGAAAGGACGAAGCAAGAGTTGAAAGGATACTGACATGCCTGGAGGTTCCCAGAGCTTCACTCCTTGGCCCAACAATTCACCTCTTTTCCCTCCCTACACCCATGAAATCTCTTGAGTCACCTCTTTCAAACCTCTACTCCATGGATTAGAATTTGAAAATCACTGCTCTGGATCAGTCATTCCTCAGATCTTCTGAGTTGGGGAACAAATGAGAATGGTGGGGAGGAAGTTGAAGAACTTTAGATACAGACTACTGTGTTTCTCTTTTGCATGTACAGGGGATGAAGGATATCATGGAGTTACAGGTGATTGGAACTTTTTCAGCCTGGGAGTAGAAAAGAATGCTTATTCTAGTCATCCAAAGTAGAAAGTTGAGTAGTGAAATTAAGTATTGGCAGGGAGTAGAGGATAATAATTTCATCTCTGGAATGTTAAATTTGAGGTTAAGGTTGTCAATGTACGAAATATCCAAACCTGTAGAGAATTTTTATGATCAAGTACCAGTAAGGCAATCTGTCATATAGGCCTTCTCCATCCCCCATAGAAAGAAGAGGGACACAGCAAAAACCCTTTCCCTCTTCTTCCCCCAAAGAAAAAATATCTTACCCAAACTGATGACATATGCCAAAGAGCAAGGTTACAAATGTTCAGATCATAACAGTTTTGCAACTTCTTTTATGCATTTGAGATTAAGGATAGGATGTAAGGAAGATTGGAAAAAGCAAGGTGGGGATTGGATTACAGGATAGTTAACAAGATTATGTGCTCTTTTGAGGGTTCATACCCCCTTTCTGGGATATTCTGGTATTTCAAAGGTATGTTAACCTATTTGTAGATGGACATGAACAAGGGACAGGGCCGGCTTAAACCCTTTCACTAAAGAAGTTGCAGGCCTGGGGCATGGCTATCCACCATGACCTGCTCAATTAAGAATTTATGATCAAATCATGTTGTGAGGTTACTATCCAGAGAACTCCTTTGTTTTCCTCCACAGGTACAGCATTGTAAACAAGGTGGCTTATAAGCAGCTGGAGAGACTGGAATATCACACTGGTGAAAAGGTCAGAATTGTAGATAGAGATTCCAGCAATTGTTGAAGAATTGAATTCAGAGAGAAAAGAGCAGAGGGCTGAGGGCAGAGCTTTCATGAGATCTTGCTGCAAAGTCTGAAAACTGGTGACTACTTGCCACAGTTTCCTTTGAATGACCTCTGCTTTGGTACTCACTGAAAACTTGGTTCTCTAAAATTGTAGACTATCAAAAACTGTTGAAATGATTATACATCAGTAAGAATAAAACATGGCACACTTGCCTGGAGGATCTAAGTCATAGAGGAGCAGTCTCGATTGATTTTTAAGCCAGGTGCAGAGCTTTGGGACAGGTTTCTGAGACCATTCCACATCTACCTTAACTCTGTAATGCCACAAAAACCAGAACCTCAGGGCCACTTACATTCAGACCTGAAGTTGCAGCTCTGCTTTGTTTGGAGTCTATTGTTAAAAAATAAAATTCAGTGAAGTAAGTTTGAAGATCTAATTGGCTTTATTAAATGATTCATGAATCTGGTAGCATCCCATCAAGCAACTAGAAGGGCACTCTGATGAACTGTACAAAATGGATGGAAGAAGGGTGGGGCAAGGGAGCTATTAGCAAAAGAAAAGGAAGGACTTTCAGGGCTAAGACATTTTGTCTTTGGGGGAAGAAGAGGGAAAGGGTTTTTATTGTGTACATTCCCTCTTCTTTCTATAGGGGATGGAGAAAGCCTATATGACAGATTGTCTTACTGGTACTTGATCAAAAATTCCATACTGGTCAATTAAGATTATGTTTTTGGGAGAGGTTGAAATTGCAATTAGGAAAGCTGTTAAATCTAGGTCTGGAGTCCTGGACTTTCAGCACCAGTGATGCTATTTTGAGCCTCTATTATGGAGAAAGGGATTCCTGCCCAACATGCAGAGCAACCAATACTGTGGCACTGGCTTTTAAGAAAAGAAAAAAAAGAAAAGCTTTATTATGAGGTTGAACAGCAAAGCAAGGAAACAGAGGGCTGAAGACAAATCTGTCTTTTTGACCCAGGTTCAAAGCAATATTTAATAGGTTGAGAGGAACTGGCTGGTATCCAGAAGCACTGGTAGGGCAAGTTTGAATTGGAGAGCTTTGGAACTTGGCCATTTATGGTAAGATGTGGTAAGGGGCTTCAATACTGGATCTTCTTGGACAATGGACCCTTTGCTTCTGAAAGGGTTCTGGTGTTCAGGTTCCAGTCATTGTCTCTTCTTTTGGTGCTGTGGGGGTGGGGCGAAACTTTCATTCTCAGTGGAAATGGTTAAAATTCTCTCCCCTGCATATGCTTGGCCGCATGACTTGCAGTTTTTTTCTGTTGTCCCTGAAAAACAACTCAGAACAGGATAAGGCCAGTTTGCGCTAGTTCTGCAGTTATACCTGTGGTGTTTTTTCTTTAACACTATCAAAACACAGCTTCATTTAAACTCCACACTTCCCACAAAGCCCTGTTACAACTCCGTCTTTTCCCTTTTGAGGGGAGATGCCCCACAATTCCTCTGGGGTGAGCTCTCCCTCATTGCAGTGGATCAATAAACCTGAATCTGTTGAACTGAAGGATTCATTTCTGGAGCTTTTAGGATGATTGGGCAAGGACAGAGGACAATGGAGGTTTCTATAGTCCAATCCTTCATTTTACAAACAAAAACAGGAACCAGAGGAAGGATTCCTATAATTATCTTTGCGGTTCTCCTTTCACAGCACCTCAGAGCCAACTTCCATGTGAAGAACCATGATAGTGTCCATCTTCTAAAAACAGGAGGCGAAATCAACTGTAGAGTGGTTTTTCCATAGATATGTAATCCACAAATTTATTCAGGCCTTTTAAAACCATCTTTACACTCTAGGTCAGTCATTCCACCGTGTTGAAACTGATGAATTCCATACATTTATTAATATTACTGGGAAGAGGGACCTCCGATTGACTAAGTGCTTTCTCCCACCTCACCCTATTCTCATGGCTTCAGCAACCTTCATCATTGCTTAAAAGAAACTTCCCTTTTCTTTCACGTTTCCATCTCCCCAACCCACTCAAGAAAGAGCAACTTAAACCAGAGAGCCATGTCCCTTCATTCAAATCTTCCTTTTTCTGGCAAAGCCCGCTAAAAGGGCGGGCTAATTGTTATCTCCAGACCAAATAAAAACAAACACGTCCTTATTGGAATATAGTACTTTATTTAAACAAACATAAAATAGTATTAACAAATCCACTGTCCCCTACAGAAAAGACAGCTAAGTGCATCTGTCTTAGGGGAATTCTGTGGCGCGAGCGGCGACTAGTTCACTAAAAGTACTTCTGCAAACGAGCGGCCAGTAAAACTTGAATCTGCGACCTGCCGGCGGAGAGCGGTAGAGGGGCGGCGACGCGGCCGGGTGCGGACCCGGATTGGTTGCTGGGGCGTCTGGGACTCCGCGCCTGCGCTGTGCTCCTCACGCGCCGCCCATCCCGCCGCCCCGTCGCGGGTCTGCGGCCTTAGGCGTGACCGGGTGGGAGCCGGCTAGCCGGCAAACGGATAGCTAGGTGGGGAGACGTTGGGCCTGGCCTGCTGTCTCTGAGGAATAAGGCTGGGACCACCTTCCCGGCCTTCAAAATCCCTCCAGACCCCGCAGCCTGCTTAGGCCGGCGAGGGAGAGAAGCCGAGGAGCCGCGGACGTTCCACCCGGTACCGCCGCCGCCGCCGCCATGGCTGCCATGATGGATCGGAAGTGAGCCTCAGGGCGACGGCTACCGGCGCCCGCGCTTCTAGTCCTGGTTCCCCGGCCGCCGTCGCCGGGGGAAGCGCGACGCGGCGGACTGCTGATTCTTTCCGTCTTCGCGGCGCTGTAATCTCAACTCGGGTCCGCTTCCTCCAGGACTGAGCGGCGGAGGTTGGCTCCCGGCCTCGGGCCCCGGCAACGAGAAAGATGGCGGACCCGGCCGAGTGCAATATCAAAGTGATGTGTCGCTTCAGACCTCTCAACGAGTCTGAAGTGAACCGCGGCGATAAATACATCGCCAAGTTTCAAGGAGAAGACACGGTCATGATCGCGGTGAGTGACCTCCCACCCCGTCTCCCCCTGTCCCGCTCCTTCGAACTGGCTGGGCTGGAGTTGAGGGAAGTGACGGGGGTGCAGAGGGACCAGGGGTTTCTCCAGCCCTTCCTGGTGGAGTTGGCCGGTTCAGAGAACCCAGGGCGGGGAAATTGCGCAGCCCCGCAGTTGTTCTGGATCACCCCCACCCCGGTCTTCAATGCCGGGAGATGGGAGGCGCCTGGTTTAAGTCTGGACACTCCCCCACCTGGGGCGCTGGAGGAACTGTCTGGGCCGCAAGTTTAGTGTATATTTGCCTGTCTCTGTCTCTGTCCCCCCACCCCCCCGTCCGTGTGTGTGTGTGTGTGTGCGTGCGTCCGTGTGTGCTGTTACTGTTGCTGATGCCTGTTGGGGTTATGAAATGTGTAAGTGTAGTTCGGGACGTTGAGCTATGCCACCTACCGTGTCTTAAATAGTAAAGGTACTTAGTTTTGTAGGAACATAACTACGTGTTGAACCGAGGGAGGAAGAAAAACTACCCAACTGCAAATACACCTGTACCTCAGATGTTTACCCGCTCGCTTTTTGTTAACAATTGAAAAGGATTAATAGAGAACTATAAAAGGGAACAGTTTTCTTTTGAAAGCTCAGTGTTAAGTTTTGTTCACAGATGTAGCCAATTCAGATTGGGTCAGATAAGTGCCCAGACATACCCATTCTCTCTTTCTATGTTTTATCAGCGTAGGTAAAAGTGTTAACTTTTTGTGTGTATATCAGACAGTATAATAAAAGCAAGCTTTTTAAAAAAGATAAAATTTGACTGGTAATCCAGATTTCTTGTTAGTACTAGATTCCCATTTCTACAATTAAGATCTGCCTTGATGAAAGTTGATTTTGAAAATCCCAAGGATGGTGAGATGCTGTCCCTTTGTACTATAAAACAATGTAACCAGAGGTGACTGAGTCATTGTCCAGGAGTCCAGAATGTAAAATTGACTTTTTTTTTAAATTTGCGTTCAAGTTTAAAATGGATACTAAAATACTGCATACTTAAAATCTTCCTTTGTATTGCCATGTGGCAGAACTTTTTTCTACATTGCTGTGACAGTACAGAATTTTAATGTTAATATTTTCTAATGCCATTCCATATTTAGCATATTGCTTGGACAGTTGAATTTGGAAATAAGACAAAAGAAGTCACAGGAGATGGGACATTGATGATTAAAAGCATTGCCATATAAGACGGGACTAAAGTTCTTTAGAGTTTTTAATGTGAAAGTTTCCAAAGTTCAGGTTTAGAAAATGAATGTTGCTCCGTGTTAGGCTTTTGGCAAAGAAGTCATTAGGTTGCTAACAACTGCCAGCTACTACTGTGTGAAGACTGTCAAACTGGTTCTATGTTTAAAAAAAAATCCTCAAGAAAGACTGTTGCTATAAATGACATCACAGTGAGGCCAAGAAGTTAAGCATAGTAGTTATATTTTTTCTTTAGGATGATATACTTTAGGACATGGAATCTGGAGGCTTAAGAGGCCTGGGGATGTTAGTTGGCAAACAGGAGGGTACTAGTTTCTCATAGTTTGTGATTACTCAGCAGCCTTCAGCGGTTGACACATAAACGCTATTTTCCTTTTAGACATGTATTAAGAGTGTCTATTAGTTTTTTCAGATTTGTGTGTGTGTTTACACAAATCTATTAATTATTACCAGGACTCATTTTTTTGGAATTGATGAATAGAGTCACAAAATGTATTAAGATTAGGTTAGAAGGCAACCTTCTGATACAGCCCAAATGTGACGTAAAATACAAGGAAAGAGTTAAAAGAAAACAAATAATTACTACAGGAAGCACATATTTTTGCTAGGTTGTTTCCTTTGCATAAAGTTAAATGTTTCCTTAGTAATGTAAGTAAATTTAAATGATAATATTGGAAATAATGGATAGACGAATGAGCTGTGAGTCAGTGATGAGCAACAGTTAAGTTGACCTTTAGGTTAACTGGCAAGCATTTTAGGCTGGTTTTTTTGAAAAATGTATAAGAAAAGCTGAGTGATAAAGCCAGGGGCAGTTAGTAACGTTATGGCTAGATCTCTAAAAAAATTTCCCTTAATTAATAAAATCATAATTTAGTTTTGGAATTAAAATAAAGCTATTTTATGACTTAATACTCAGCACTTAAGTTAATTTTTTATAATAATGATATAATTGCTAAACATCAGTCAGTCCCAGCTTAATTATTTTTATGTTTGCATGTTCATAGTCGTACTTTAGTAAGGTTGTAGAGGTAGTTTGCATATTTGCTATGAGATGATGCTAGAGTAAACAACTGTATAATACACTTTTGAGGCGGGTTTTACTATTACCCATTATATTTGGCATTCCTCTGTCTACATGGTGTACAAGTACTGTTTTTTATTGGTGTGAAATGAAAATATAAGGACTTAAAGGTTGGTAGTGTTTTTTTGTTTTTAAATGTTTATTTTAATTTTTATTATTTTGACTTAATTTGGAGGGTACAGTTGTCTTCATACTTTTATCTGTTTTCTATTGATTAACTTGTTCCTTACAAACAAAATTAGAGTTAGTCATTGTTTAATTTTAGGGCTCATACTTTTTTCCACATCTGTTATTACCGGGTTTTTCTGTGTGTAAGATGCCCCTTACTTTTCTAACCCAACATGAAGAAATCAATATCATCCAGTTACTCACATGTATAAGACGACCTCCAATTTTTGGTTTAAAAAATTTAAACAAAAGTATCTTCTTATACACGGAAAAATACGGTAAATGTGTATTTTGGCTACTTGCAGTTCTTTAAGACTAGAGGCTGTCTCCATTTCAGTTCAGTTAGCATTACTTGATCACTTATATTGGACCCTATTAGACAGTTTCCTTAGTTTAGTATTCAGGACTCCACCCAGCCTTATTCTCTATTTAATTTGTACACAACAGTGTGTACCAATTAAATATCATTTCTAGAATTGTTACTTGTTTACAGTATCTGATACCTTAAAGGTGCTTTGGTGGGTAAATGAAGAGGAAAAGTTATTTTCTTCTTGTGTAGAAAAGTCTTAGCATGGTTTATCTCTGCTGGTGATTGATATTTTGATTGTACTTGTGTTTGTTTTCAGAATTGTTTCTCCTGACTACATCTTGTATAATACATCTTGTAAAACAATAAGTTGTCTTTTTTTAGCCATACCTGTAGATGTAAATGTTAATGTCTCATTGGCATCTTAGCAAAAGGATACTTTTAATGTATGTCTTAGCCGTAGAATAATCAGACATTAAGATGCCTACTTTTAACTGATGCCAAAGTGAGGTCATCTTAGTATATCCATCAGGAATGCTTTTAGCTATAGAGGGAAGACAAATAATTTATAGTGGTTTAAATAAATAAAGTTATTTATTTTAAATAAAAGAGGTTATTTTTTTCATAAAAAATCTAGAGATAGGCCCTTATTGCTACTTACTATTCTATTGTCCTCTGTCTTCCTTAGTTATTGACTTTTGATCATCATTTTTGTCACGTTTGCAAGATAGATGTTGTGTCTCTATTCATTCATTCCAGAGAGGAGAAAGGGCAGCTTTAGCTTAGTAGGTCCTTTTTGTCAGGAAACAACCCTTCTCCAAGACCTCCCAGCAGACCAGCACTTAACTCTTAGTGGCCAGAAGTGGGTCACGTGGCCACTGGTTGAAAAGAGACTACGTTAGCAGGTGATTTAGCTCTCCAGCCTACATAGTAGGAGGTGGCAGTGGAAGGGGAGTTGTGAATGGCTGTGGAAAGTCTTTTAGGAGTATCTGCTTCATTGTTACTTTTATTCCAAGCTTTGAGAGGAATTAATAGGATAAAAAGTAAAGTTTTTTTGTATTTTTGTTAAGGTAAGACCTAGGAAATATTCTTTAATGTTAAGATTTTTTTCTGGAGTCATAATTGTTTTGTATTTTAGGGCCCAGCTTTCTTCCTTTCCTTTAGAAAGAGACTAAAGAACCAGACAGACATTTACCCAGAACCCTCTTGCTCCCCCCTTTTTTATCTTTTGATGATTACTTTATCTTCTACATTACAAATTGTTCCTGTGAACATTAAAACTTGCTCAGACCTTGCCCATCTTTTAAAAAATACCTTTCTTAGACCCACAGCCAGATTTCTGCTCTACTTGGTTACCTTTTCTTCTTTTTTTCAACTCATTACAATCTGAGCTTTGTCATTGGATACTTTTCAATTTTGCCTTGACCTCACAGCTATATTTGACACAATCAGTCCCTCCTTGAAAATTCTTCCTTCATTTGCGTGGACACTATACTTGATTTTCGTTCTGTGCTTCTGGCTCATTCTCAGACTACCTCAGTAGTTCTGTAAGTGTGTCCCCAAGGTGGAGCCCCCAAGGTCCTTTTAGGGGTCCCACAGGTCAAAACCTTTTTAAAAATAATTTATTTGCATTCTTTACTTTGTTGATGACTGCATTTGATCTTTGTTCCTTACACTTTAAAATATAGTTCCTTTGGTTTCTTGAATTCTAAAAGCTCCTTTCTGCTTTGGGATCTTGTTGAATTTTTGTAAGAGTTTATTTCAGCCAAACTGACAACATGTGCCAAAGAGGAAGATCTGAACTGCTTCCTCCTTTCTGCCTTGGGATCTTTACGCATCCTATTCCCAATGCCTAGACTACTTAAACACACTCACCTTCCCTCATGACTAATATTGAAGAGAGCACCAGTAAGCTGGGTGCTGCTTATTCTGAAGTTCTCAAACATTTCTTCTCCAGTGTTTGCCTGACATTCTTCTGCCTTCCTCCAGACTCGGGTTCTTTTTTTAAATGCTCTCATAGTACTTCATAATACAATTGCATAATCAGAATTCTAGTCACTTAATTATTTGTCTGATGTCTGCCCCACTATTACTTATGCTCCACTAAAACAGAGAGTGAATCTGTCTTGGTTATCATTCTAGCGTGGTATCTAGCATAATGGGCATTCCATAAATATTTTTTGAATGAATGATTGAAAAACGGTTGCAGTAAATTATTATTTTTTTAATTCATTTTTATTGTTAGACTTATTGGGGTGACATCTGTTAGCAAGGATTACACGGGTTTCAGGCATACAATTCTACAGTGCATTGTCAACTTGATGTATAAGTTCACCACCTAATATGACTTCTCTTTCCATTACCTTATATTTAGCTCCCCCCCCACCCCCTCCCCTTTCTCCCCTCCCTAACCCACTCGTCCCCAAATAAACATTAAACTATTGATTGTGTCCATGGGTTATTTGATTGTTCATTTCTTTTTTTCTTTGCTTTCAGTTTTATATTCTGCATATGAGTGAAGTCATACAGTTCTTTGTTTTTTTTCTGTCTGGCTTATTTCACTAAGCATGATGATCTCCAGGTCATCCATTTTGTCTCAAATGGCAATATTTCATCTTTTCTTGTAGCTGAGTAATATTCCATTGTGTATATGTACCACATCTTCTTTATCCAGTCATCTGTCACAGGGCACTTTGGTTGTTTACATGTTTTGGCCACTGTGAACAGTGCTGCAATGAACATTGGGGTACATAAGTCTTTGCGGACAAAGGTTTTCAAGTCTTTTGGGTAGATCCCCAGAAGGGGGATTGCTGGGCCAAATGGTAGCTCCATTCCCAATTTTCTGATGAACCTCCACACTGCCTTCCACAGTGGTTGTACCAGTTTGTTGCAGTAAATTATACAGCCGAATAGAGTAATGGAAGTAGGCCTGAACTGAAAGACAGGAGATTTGAGTTTGAGGTTCAGTTTTGTCATTAACAACTTTTGTACCTTTCAAAATTCTAGTTTGCTTATCTGCAAAATGATACTAATATTGAAAATAATAGTCTCAACATCTGCTAGAGTAGACACTCATTAAATAATTCACTCAGCAATAGTTCAGTGCCTACCGTAGTAGTATTAATTATATTTACTGTGGTAGGCCCTGGAAATACAACAGAGACTGAAATAGACATTCTTGTTTTTGTGGTGTTTATTTTAGTGCATTTGTACTTGGTGATCCCTAAGGTCCCTTCCACAAAGATTCTGTGACATGAAATGGCGCATAGAAGGTGTTCTATTGTGAAGGTTAAATACATGATGTTACCTTTGAAGGCACTTGGAAATGCATTCACCTTTAATTTGTGTAGTTGAAACCTTTGTTTCTGTTTTTCAGACCAAACCTTATGCATTTGATCGGGTGTTCCAGTCAAACACATCTCAAGAGCAAGTGTACAATGACTGTGCAAAGAAGATTGTTAAAGGTAAATGTATTAACCTGCTAAAGTCTCCTAGCAATAAGTAAAATTTTATTTGTGATCTTTCCTATTTACCCAACATTCTCTTTTTTATTTTAATGCCCCTTTCTGATTTAAACAACTTTCTTCAATTAATAAAAGGTCACATACAGTTAATAAACATATTTGTTATTGCTCAAATTCCATGATCTAATTTATATATAATATCTAGTGAAGGGAGTTGTTATAAGAATTACAGTATTACCCTATAGTGTTATTGGGAGATGCATTTCTGTTAGATATTCCTAGGGGGGTTTCTGAGGTAGCAATTTTAGAAATATAGCAGCATGTGAAAGAAAATAAATGGTTAGACAAGTGTCTAAAAAGTACTAGAAAATGGCAATCTATCATTCTTCCATTCCGTTGTTATTTCTTCCTCCAAAGAGTTCTGTCAGCGGAGAAACCCTTGAGGAATTTAACATGGTTGTCAGGGGTGAGAAAAGTATGTGCCTTTCAGTTAATATTAACTTACACTAGGGTACTTTTCAGTTTTATATTTTCTAAAACCATAGAGCCCCAGAACTGAGAGGGTGTTAAGTGATTACCTAGACTTCCAGTTATAGAAATCCCTGTTCTCAAAGGGGTCTTACAGTTGAGTAGCCGTTACTTTATGATTTATTTCATTTTTTGACAGCTCTAATTGTTTAAAAAAAAAAATCCTTAGATTGAGGCAAAATCTTCTTGTAGCATTCACCAGGATAGATAAGTTGGGATTCGGTATAAAAGTAGAGAGGTTAGGATCAAGTGGGCACATGACAGTTCATCCAGTAACGGGAGGGAAGGTAGAATGTATGGAATAGAAGTAGGTTTAAAGATGTGATGGAGGGGAACTGTAGGTATTCTCTTTCTAGTAATTCCATTTTGTCTATGATATAGGGATAAAATGGGACTAAAAATAGTAGCTTGCATAGGGTATTGTGAGAAGTAAATACATTAATATGTGAAAAATCACTAGTCTGACACACTGCATGCTATCAAATGTTAACTATAATTATTTCATATGATGACTTCTAATTCTGTTTCACCCAAAGCAGACATTTGCTAAAGAGGCAGCTGAAGTTCAGAGAGATGAAACAGCTTTTAGAAAGTGATACGCTGTTGTCTCACTTGCTAACTGTCTTGTTTACGAATTATGAAGAAAACAGTATTTACCCATAGCTGTCCACTTCTGTCTGTTTCTCACAAGAAACAAAAGTGTATTTAAAAGTGGGAAGGAGGGGGTTCCCTGGTGGTGTAGTGGCTAGGCTTTGGCACTCTCAACGCTGTGGCCTGGGTTCAATTCCCAGCCAGAGAGCTATCCCCCAGAAAGAGGGTGGGGGATGGAGGCCTTGGAATTATGATGATGATAATCTATTCAGCAAGCATTTGCCTTCCTAGTAAGTGCCAGGCACTGTACTAGGACTTAAGTACTGTCCAATTGGTGGTTACAGTACACAGTGATAAGTGTTATGATGAATGCAGATGCCATAAGAACACAAGGGTGGGGCTTATACCCAGAATTATTTGGGAGTGGGTTTTGGAGTTGGGTTGGAAGAAGTAAAGCCTGAGCTAGTCTTAAAAGTATGAACAAAGAGGAGGAGGGAGAGGGAGGGATGCCTTCCAGGTAGAGAAATAACACATGGGTTAATGCAGGCTCGTATGAGAAGAGTACCGCATGTGTGGGGAACAACATACTTTATGGTGTGACTATGAAGTTGAACGATATGAAATTGTCAGATTTGACTGTTTACCAGTGAAAACAGCATTGTGAGGGGGAAGGATGGTAGGAGATGGAGCTGAAAAAGAAAACAAGAGTCTGGTCAAAATGCGCCTCATTTTTTCTGATTATAGATGTGTGCTCTCTAAGAGTTTCAAATAGATAAGTATTTGTATTTTTTTTAAAGATCCATATTTAAGATACGTGTTTCATTATACGTAAATTTTACCTGAGAGGAATATAACTATCGAATCCTGAATTCTAGTTAATGATATATGCAAGGTGAAGTATATAGGTGGAAATGTATTGAAGTCTGTAGTTTACTTTGAATTGAAATACATTAAGAAATAAGATGGAGGACTAGCAATAATAAATAATAAATGTTAATAATAAAATTATTAAATTAATAAAATGTTAATAGAATGTTGGTAGTGGTTATAGGGATGTTCACTGTAAACCTTATTCAGGGTTTTCCTCGTGGTACAGTGACTGGGTTTCAGCGCTCTCAATGCCGCGGCCTGGGTTCGATTCCCAGCCAGGGAACTACGGAAAAAAAAAAAAAACAACAAAAATAAAAAAAATAAAAAAAAAACAAACCTTATTCATATTCTGAGTATGTTTAGATTTTTTAAAAATAAAATGTTGAGTATTAAGTCACTATAAAAAGCAAAGTCAGTAATAGGTATGAAGATGAGCAAGGAGTGATTATTTTCCTAATTGATAACAGTGTTACTACTGAATGATACATGGCGTATCTAGAAGTCGCCTAATCAGTCATAGTTATATCCCTTTCATCCAGAGCAAAGCCTGGGTCATTGCAGGTGCTCAGTAAATATTCGAATGTTGAATATTTCATAATCTCTGCAATCATACAAAATTTTTAAAGTTATGTTTAAACTCCCAAATAGGCGTATGTTGCATATGTTATTATCCTAGGAGCCTTTATATAATAGTTTTACATAACAAATGTACTATTAATATAATATCGTATAGACATAAGGTACTAATGTGATCTTGGAAAAGTCACCTACTCATTCACCTACAAATATTTATTAGGTACTCATTGTAGTTGTGGACTGTATCATAAACAAACCTTTTATGGAAGTTGTATAATTTATGCTTAGGTATATGTGATTGATTAAAGATCTTAAGCAGAGGATATGACTAGACATACTGAGAACAATTTAAAGGAAGCATATTGGAAAAGGTCGAGTGCTTTTTTCTCCAGATTATTTCTTCTTCAGAATTGCTAACGGAAGTATTACAATCCCATTTATTTTAAATGTGATTCTTGAAGTTATTTTGCTTTCCATCTTAAAACAATTAATAAGATTTTGAAAAAGTTACAGATATTTGGAGTCTTTTAAAATCTTCTATGGGAAGTAAATACTGATGCTTTTTCTCATTAATAAGTGTTTCTGTAGGAAATCTATTACCTACTTAATTGTATCCAATGTTGGGATTATTTTTTTCTTTTTTTTTAAATAATCAATTGAGAAAACAAGTACTATTGGCTTGCATACTAATTTACTTTCCACTGTTACCATCTGCGATTTCCAACAGAGACTTCTCCTTTTACTTAGGCTTCCTCTAGAGTAGAAAGTAGTATCATAATACTTTTTTGTTACCAAAACAGAACAAACAGAATTCCTGCAAACTAGAGATCAAAAGGTCATTTCTTGTTCACTCATATTCTCTTTTTTCCTCAGCCTAGTAAAGGAAGATACTTAAATGTTAATGGTAGATATTGAGGTATGAAAAGACCCAGAAAAGATATTTTTTTAACCCTTTTGCTGCAATGTTCAGATATATCCAAATGAGGTTTCCTGTTCCGTGACTACGGCATTTGAGTTTACCCAACAAGCTCAAAAATACTTTTCTCCATTTATTAGATTTATAAAATATGTTTTCCTGTGACTTGCACTGTCAACAATAAAGATGTTTTGTATGCCATATGGTGTAACATTTTGTAATAATTTTTTTATGTCATCAATGCCATTAGATTCTAATTTATACTTAAATCTAATTGATGCCACTTAGTATGTTTTGAGTATTGCTAAAATTCAATATAATGGTAAATTTATTACCATATAACAATTTAAAATAAAAATAATGTCATATACAAAGCAGCTCAGAATGTTGTTATTAAATGCATAAAATAGTCAAAATATCAGCTTTTTATTTTGGGGGGCTTTTGGACACATTTTGAAAAAAAAAAAGTCAACACAGAGAAAGGGTTAATTTCACAGGAAACTTTTTGGTAGTTGATTTTGAGGTAGGACTGGGCTTACTATATTATACTTTGTGTAAAGGGGAATGTATGGGTTTGTGAGATTTAACCACCAGTTAACTACCAATCATTACTCCCATTTCTAAATGTTAATTTGTGTCTGTATGTAAATTGGCAGAGCAATTTTTCTTTTAGGTCACATAATGCTTTGAAATACAGATGTAAGGACACTGGACGTGTACACTAACATAAGTGATGATTATAATGACCAGAATGTAAAATTGGTTTCTTAATAATAATCTGGACTGGAGAGAAAGTAATTGTTTAGAGGGATCATCTGTAATAAAATTACTGTTAAATATATTATTTATTTCTTGTCATGTCTTTATGTTTCATGTACTAAAAACTTTGACTCTGGAATTGTTTATATTACTAGAAAGGCATTTAAAGACAAAAATCTGAATTTTCCTTAATCATTTTTCCCACAAATATTTTATTAGATTTGATTATGCATAGATAAGGAACAGGGTTAATGTGTGTATGAAATTTTTAGAGTGTTTTCTAACATTCTGAAGTAATTTCTTAAGAATCTTGGTTAAGGAAAAAAAAAAATCCCTTGAAATATAAAATCTCCGATTTTCTTACAGATGTACTTGAGGGATACAATGGAACAATATTTGCATATGGGCAGACATCCTCTGGGAAGACACACACAATGGAGGTAATATTTTATCATCTGTGCTTGGATATATAATTTTTAGTAAAGATGGTACATTTAGTTATTATTTGTGAACTTATAAAATATTTTTATGTAACTTAACAAAATGTGTAATTAAATTGGTTATTTAGATACTCGTAGAGCTATTTTCACTAGAAAATAGCAACAATTACAATTCCTATCCTCTATTGACTGTAAATTATACATTGAAAATTTTAATTCATACTTCAGTTTGTTTAAGAAGTCCAGTTTTCTTTTCTTTTTAGGGTAAACTTCATGATCCAGAAGGCATGGGAATTATTCCAAGAATAGTACAAGATATTTTTAATTATATTTATTCCATGGATGAAAATTTGGAATTTCATATTAAGGTAAAATCCTTGGGGAAAGATTGTAGTTTATTTTAAACCTATTTTAAGTCTATTCTAAAAAATGATAAATGCTAATTTTCTTTTTAAATATATTTTAAGATATTTTGAAAATTATTCTATGGACCAGTATAGTTAAAGGTCATTAGAGTTAGTCAACTTGGATTCTTCATCTGACATTGGGTGACTAAGTTAAATAAGTTAGCTAAGTCTCCTTAGCCTTGTCTTCCTTCTCTGAAAATAAAGGAGTTTGTTTTATAGTAGAACTCAAAATTTCTTCTCTAACTTGTCTAATTCATTTTAGATGAATGAAAATCTATAATGGAAATTACTTTTTAATTAAATAAGCAGTTTCACAAATTTAGGTCTTCCCATTGCAATATGAGCTGTGGTTGAATTTTTGATAACTCTGTCTTCTTAGTTTAGATGGTTTCTGTCACTCATACCCCATAAGTATTTAATGAGTGAGTAAGTAAATTGTTTTATAATTTTAATTGGTTAATCTTTTTCCCCTTCTTTGCCCATTAGGTTTCATATTTTGAAATTTATTTGGATAAGATAAGGGACCTATTAGATGGTAAGTTAAATTCTTGCTCTTAGATCATTTTTAAAATAGCATGTGTTACTTTGAAGACCATTTTTTAGTAACCGTATGAAATTGACCTAAGTTGTGGGAAGCAGACATTTAAAAATTCTTTTTAAGTTAATCAAATGCCTTTTGACACACAGAATAAAATTCTTTAAAGCAGTTCTTTATGGGTGCTTCTTAAGTACTAATAAGAGCATTGAATTAGAGTTAGAGAACCTTGGTCTTCTATCAGCTTTTAGTTAGATAAATTGTTTTTGGACAAACCCTTAAACCACTCTGGTTTCATGTTTCTATTTCCAAAATGTGGATGATAGGGGTTGGAGTGGATCTAAAAAATTCTATTTTGCTATATTAGTTTCTATGTAAATCTCCAGTTTCTACAGGGTCTTATTTTAATAGTAATGTTTTTATATTTTTTAAGTTTACCTATTATTGTTAGGCTACTTTGGGAAAGAAACAATCAGTTGAATTTCACAGCCAGTGTTAAGAGTTTAGGAGAGTTGCCAATACTATTTCTTTTTCTTTCTCAGTTTCAAAGACCAACCTTTCAGTTCATGAAGATAAAAACCGAGTTCCCTATGTGAAGGTACTTATAAAATAATATAGAATGATTATTTAGAAAAGCCCTGTAATAAAATTTTCAAGGATATTGACATACTTAAATTATTTTACAGGGATGCACAGAGCGCTTTGTATGTAGTCCAGATGAAGTTATGGATACTATAGATGAAGGAAAATCCAACAGACATGTAGCAGTTACAAGTAAGTCAAATACTTATTAACTCTAGTTAAGATACGAACTGCCTTCAGATATTTTTATCAAATTGATTAGTTGTAAGATTTTTCTCATATTAAATAATGCCTTAGAAATTATTAGTAAAGGAAAACCATGTGTGTTTATAGTTGTTTGTGTAATTTCATTGCAGATATGAATGAACATAGCTCTAGGAGTCACAGTATATTTCTTATTAATGTAAAACAAGAGAACACGCAAACGGAACAAAAGCTGAGTGGAAAACTTTATCTGGTTGATTTAGCTGGTAGTGAAAAGGTAAAATCTTTATGTTCTGATAGATATCTAACCATTTTTTTATAGTTACCAGCTTTTGATGTCAATGCTTTATGGTTATGTAAACTCAGTAATCAGCTCCAAATCACTAGTAGTATTTGGACCATAATCTCAGTCAACCAATGGGTGTTACCCTTACTTAAGATATTTATTTTTATTGAGAACTTCTTTAGCTTATGTCATTGCAAATTTTATTCAGTATCCTTTTCCAAATTTTTGGTATTTTTTTAATCTATATTGGCAAAGGGCTCCCTAAGAAAACTGGTGATTACCCATTTAGTCCTTTCTGGTTTAATTGCATTTATTTATTTACTTTGCATTTATTTATTTATTTATCTATAATCTGGCTATAGTTTATGTCGAAATAAGTTCAAATGTTTTAATATTGACTTCTGACCATTTTTGCTGTTCTACTAATTGTGTTTCTTTTTATTACAATGACATACCAATTCCCTTCTACTCAAAAGTCTTAACATCCTTTAAAGCTTGTCTCTAATTTTGCACATTCTAAGAGACCATTGCTTTCAGCCAACATGGCTTACATAGTGTTCTGAATATCTGTATTTTACATTTTTTAAAAGAAGCAAGTTTGCCTATATATTTATATTCAGTTTCTATTTTAATGGTTCCATCAACAACACATATGGTTTAGCAAATTTTAAAAGGTCCCACTTTTTCTTATGTAGCAGAACTAATAAATTAGTAAACTATAAATGTACTTGTTAAACTGGTTATTTTGAAGAGCACAAACTAAAAATAAAATTTGGTGTCTCCTTAATCACATTCTTATATACAGATAGTTACTTAACCAAGTTCTCAAAAGACTAATACTTGAGAAATAGTGGTACCTTAGCAAACACTTGGCAAATAAAGTTATGAAACTTTTTATTTTCTTTTTTGCTAGTTACTGGAGACCTCTGAACTTTTTAGAAAATTCAAAGAAAATCATCTTAAACATTTTTTTTTTTTTTAATCTTATGTATAGGTTAGTAAAACTGGAGCTGAAGGTGCTGTGCTGGACGAAGCTAAGAACATCAACAAGTCACTTTCTGCTCTTGGAAATGTTATTTCTGCTTTGGCTGAGGGTAGTGTGAGTATACATTTCTTGTATTCCCTGTTTTTAGTCTTATTCTTATGGGGAATTAAATATATGTGTGTATATACACACATACATATGTACAAGATCTGACAATTAAGTTTGCAGAGTTGCCATCAGCTTACATGACAGCACTGTACAGACAACTCTTAAGATTTCATAACCTTGGTATATCTGTCTCACAGCTGTGTTTATGTCAATTTGTGGTGGTGTCTTGCTAGGTGGCATTCATTATTGTTGGGCGTTTTTGTGTGCCATTGCAGGAATGTCAGACCTTGAATTAGCAGCAAAGAAACATTAAATTTCTTGTTACTTGGCAAGATTGGAAGTGAAATCAGGGCATGTCAGCCCAAGTTTATGGAGATAATGCCATGAAGAAAATGGCAGTGTACAAATGGTTTAAACTTTTTTCTGAGGGTAAAGAGAGCATTACTGATGAAGAGAGGTCAAGGCAGACAATAATGAGCAGAACTGACAAAAACATTGCAAAAATTTGTCGAATTGTGCATCAGAATCATGAGCTGATTGTGAGAAGCATAGCAGACCGAGTAAACATTGATAGAGAAACAAAAAAATCTGAACTGAAAACCTTGGCAGAGGAGACTTGAAGTTTGCCAAGGCCTTTTGGAGACGTGGGATGATGTTTTGGGCTGTGTTATCACTGGTGATGAAATATGGGTGTACCAATACGACCCTGAAGCAAAGCCTCAAAGTGCACAATGGAAGTCAGCCAATTTTCCACAACCAAAAATGTTCTGTCAGTCCAAATTAAAGAGTCAAAACGATGTTGCTAACCTTTTTTGATATCAGAGGGGTTGTTCGTTATGAATTTGTTCCAACTGGACAAACAGTCAACCAAGTTTACTACTTGGAAGTGCTGAAAGACTGTGAAAAAGTTAGGCTAAAACAACCTGAACTTTTCCACCAGCAACTCATGACTCTTGCATCACAACAGTGCACCAGCTCTCACGGTACTGTCTGTGAGGGAGTTTTAGCCAGTAAACAAATAACTGTCTTGGAACACCCTCCCTACTCAACCTTATCTGGCCCCCGATGACTTTTTTCTTTACCCAAAGTTAAAGGAAATATTGAAAGGAAGACATTTTCATGACATTCAGGACATCAAGGGTAATACGACAACAACTCTAATGGCTGTTCCAAAATTGCTTTGAAGTGTGGACTAGGCACTGTTAGTGCATAGCTTCCCAAGGGGAGTACTTCTAAGGTAACCATAGTGATATTCAGGAATGAGGGATGTAGCCGTTTTTCTAGGATGAGTTCGCAAACTTAATTGTCATATAGTGTGTGTGTGTGTGTGTGTGTGTGTGTGTGTGTGTGTGTGGTGTGAATGAGCGATTCATTGTGTTTGAATCTCTGAATTCATTGTCTTCTAGGAATTAAGTTTATAGTAGTATGTATATCCTAGTTTTCCTACTTAACATTAAACAAAATAACTGAAATCACTTTGTGGTTTATTTAAAATAGCATATTTATATAACAGATTTTATTATGTAGAAATCCATCAGTCTTCTCTTGTTTTTGTTTTTGTATGTAGAATTATGTTCCATATCGAGATAGTAAAATGACAAGAATCCTTCAAGATTCATTAGGTGGGAACTGTAGAACAACGATTGTAATTTGCTGCTCTCCATCATCATACAATGAATCTGAAACAAAATCAACACTCCTGTTTGGCCAAAGGTTTGTTAAAAAAATACTGAGACTGAGCATAGATATGCCTTTTTTCATTAAATTTAGGAAAATATCAGGTAGATATTATTCAAATCAGTACATATTGTTAGTGTGCTTAAAACTTTAATTAGGAGATAATGTAAGTAAGGTCCACTGCTTGGGTTTGAATTAAGTTTGAATACATCAAAGCCAAATTTACGTGGGAAGCTTTAATTCTTCACTAAATAAGCATTGAATCAGGTAATAACAGTACAAGTCTGACAAATGTAATCCTACGTTAAACCTGTTGGCATAAGTGACAGGGTTTAAATAATCTGTATGAGATGGTAAGCCTAGGAAAATAATGACGGCTTTGACCTCCAATGATAATTTCTTAATTCAGCCTTGCAAATGAATTGGGAAAATATAGGCCCTTGTATTTTATCCTCATCGAGTTGATTTTTTTTTTTTTTTTTAGTTATTCACAGATGTTAGGGCTGACCCAGATTTAGTTGAGGTTTGAATGAGTACTAATTACAGCTGTTAGTATTTAATCAACAAGTTAACTGACAAGAAAAGTTAAATTAGTTAGCCATATATACATCTATAACACAGAGAGATAAGCTGTCAAAGGAAAATAATATCAGTCACATTCATTTTTTTCCCCTCAATCACTTCTCTTAGGGCCAAAACAATTAAGAACACAGTTTGTGTCAATGTAGAGTTAACTGCAGAACAGTGGAAAAAGAAGTATGAAAGAGAAAAAGAAAAAAATAAGACCCTGCGGAATACCATTCAGTGGCTTGAAAATGAACTCAACAGATGGCGTAATGGTAATAACTTAAGAACTTGTCATTTTTAGTTGCTGAATCCAGATTTAGAGCTATTTTATAAATTTGGTATTTAGGTATGAATATAAGTGAAAAATAACAAGCATCTCCATTTTCACTTTTTAGGCATTAGGGATCATCAGATAAAAATGAATAAAGTTTTACATTGAATTCTGATTTTACCTGAAATAATAAACAGAGGCACAAAGTCCAGCTAAGAAGCTGTAAATGTCACAAGATAGCAAGGTGCTTAGATTAGGGTGAAAGTGATAAAAATGTGTAAGATTTGGTGACTGGATTTAAAACATAGGGGCAGAGAGACAGAGGTAGTTCCAACTTTACAAATCTGAGGGACTGAGCATATAAGAAAATGTTAAGAGATGCTAAAATGAAATAAAATTGTAATTAGTGTTAGGTAGATTTTTGTTAACCATTCTGTTGTCTTATTTTAGGAGAGACAGTGCCTATTGATGAACAATTTGACAAAGAAAAAGCTAACTTGGAAGCTTTTGCAGTGGATAAGGATATTACTATTACCAATGATAAACCAGCAGCCACAATTGGAGTTACTGGAAACTTTACTGATGCTGAAAGAAGGAAGTGTGAAGAAGAAATTGCTAAATTGTACAAACAACTTGATGACAAGGTAGGTATTGTTCATGTTGTTTTTTAGGATATTGTTGACATAGGTATTTTTACTTTCTAATTTTAATATTACTGGTCCTCTTGACCTACATTCATCATCATTGATTTCTGTTAACCTTTTGAAAATCATGCCATTAATGACAAAATGTCAATTTCTGTTTTCTGTGCAGAAACTATGTGTGAAGCATATCTTTTCCTCCCCTAAGTATTAAGCTAAAAGAACTTTCTAGAGGAAATTTGACATTAGGTCATTGGAAAGCCTTAATGAAATGGCCTTTTAGAATCAGGGATCTGAAAACTAATAAAAGATGATGTAAGTCATAAGAAGTTAAGAGAGTGGGAACAGAGTGAAAATGTTATCTTCTTGCTTTGATTATATCAGAGTGTGAAAAATAACAAATACGAACCAACTAGAGAGGAAGGGGAAATGAGCACTAAAGAGATGAGAAGAATATAGTGGTTTTGTTTTTGTTTTTAGGTGGTAATTTTTTCTGTAATTTAAGCAAAGATGGCACGTTGGATGTGGCTGCATTCCATTATTTTCAGTAATAGCTTTGAACATGTTAATTGTTTTTTAGCATTTAAAATATTTAATGAATAGCTTTTTTTCCTTATTGTATGTTAAATGTTTATAGGCCTTTTTTCTTATTGCATGATAAATGTTACAGTTATTGATAATTCAAAGAAATTGCATCTTTTTTTAAACATTTTCTTAAGAGATTGAAATAGCTATGTTGAATTTGGAGAAATGATTTTGAAATATTTGAGGTGGGGGGGGTGACGGAATCTTACATTTTGTATTAGGAAACAATTAGAACCAGATTGTGAACTACTTTAACTTGTTACTTTAAAATTCTAGGATGAGGAAATAAATCAGCAGAGCCAGTTAGTAGAGAAATTGAAGACACAAATGTTGGATCAGGAGGAGGCAAGTTGAATATCTTTCATATTATTTCCAGAAATGCTTTTACAGTTTGTCATTGTTTAAACATAAAAGATGAAGGAATCCACAGAGCTCAGAATATACTACAGTATGTTGAAAAATTTTTTGAATATATGCGTGCTCACTGGTTATCCTGTGAGACTGACATACGGGTTGACACGAACTTTGACTTCATTTTAAGGTTTAAGTTTGAGTTCTGTCTAACTGGAGGGGAGAGAATGACTTTTATTTAGTATTTATTTACTCTTCAACGTATCTCCTGGATTTTTTTAACTCTGTCTTCTACTCTGCTTGCTTGAAGTACAGTGCTATTTTGTCCCCTTATTCTTCCCAAAATATGCTTATTCACGTTTGTGAAAAACTGACACTGCTTTAGAGTAATCTTAGACTTCCTCTCCCTTAATGAAAAGTACAGTACTTACAATGGAAATGAGGGAAGAAATATTAAAAAACACAATGTTTTATTCTCACTTGTTCACTTTAACACACTGTAGAAACAGGTTAGGTCTAAAGGGATTATTAAAGAATTATTGACTTCTGAATCCTATTGACTTTGTCTAAAATTATTGGGGTATGACTCTTATTATAGGAATGAGAATGTCAATGAATAAAACCATTTTTCACTCTTCTACATTTCTGTCTTCATCTAACCTGTTGTTCATTTCTGCCATCTTTACTTTCATCTTAGTTCTTCCAAGTTTCTCTTCTCTAGTTTTTCACCTAATTTGGACCCTCATTTTATCTTATCTGCAAAGCAGGGAGAATAATTGAAAAATGGTCCTTCATCTAAGGTTTGTTTTCTGGAAGGGTGGCACAGACTGTATAGCTTCAGTATGAGAGATACCCACCATCAGCCAAATTAATCCTGGTCAGATCTTATTTATACTTACTTATTTTCAACTATAGCATTGTTCTCAAAGTGGGCACTAGTAACATTTGCATATTTCTTCATTATACTGTTCTGTCCTGGCCCCTGCTTCTAAGTGCCATTAGCATTCTGCCCCATTAATAATCCCACATATTTCCATATGCCCCTCCTTAAAAGCCACTGACCCTGGATGATTATTCTCCTAACAAGGCTCTTGGCTTCTCTCCTATCAGATTGTATATGCTGATACCAAGTTTTCCTGAGGCATATCTCAGAAGCCACCTGTTGTTACTCAAATAAAAATATAAACTTTAAAGCAAATCTTCTAAATATGTACTAGATTCTGTCTTTTTCTGTGTACACTATTCATAGGCCTAGAATGCCTTTTTCTTTCTATTAATATTATGTTTATTTGTGCATGACAAAAATCTACCTATCCTAGCCATCTTTTCCATTCCCTCTCCTTTCCCTACTGAAATATCCCCTTTTCCTATACCACCAAGTACTTTGTCATATCCTGTCCCCCTTTACAGCTCTTGTATTCCATTTATTTATATTACCTGTCTTCTCATCTAGATTTCTCAATGGCAGTCTTTATTTGATTTCCTTGTCTCCTACACTGTCTAGCACAGTGCCTGCACATAGTAGATATTCAGTAAATCTCCTGAATGAATTAATGTTACCACACTTACTGGTATCCACATTCCTCCCCTTTGTGCTTACTTAGGAAATACATTTTTAAAATCCTGCATACTTTTGTAAAAACAGATAGTTTACTCTTCCACCTTATTTATTGTTAATTTCAGATGTACAAAATAACATCATGATTAAACATTTACACACCTTGCTCTACGGGAGTATCCAGCCTTTTGGCTTCCCTGGGCCACAGTGGAAGAAGAATTGTCTGGGGCCACACTAAAATACACTAACACTAACTAGCAATAGCTGATGAACTAAAAAAAAAGGCTTGCAAAAAAATCCAGTAATGTTTCTTAAGAAAGTTTATGAATTTGTGTTGAGCTGCTCTCAAAGCCATCTTGGGCCGCATGTGGCCCATGGGCTGCAGCTTGTGGACAAACTTGCCTTACAAAGTGATAACCCTAGTGAGTCTACTACCCATCTGACACCGTACATAGCTTTATAATACCATTGACTGTATTCTCTATGTTGCACTTTACATCCTGTAACTATGTGTTTGTTTTTAAATATAGTTGACATTCAGTATTATATTCATTTCAGGTGTACAGAGTAGGGGTTAGGCATTTATATAATTTATGAAGTGATCCTCTCTCTGTAAGTCTACTATTCATCTGTCACTATACATAGTTTTTAACAAGATATGTTATTTTACTCTTCACTTAGCTTCTGGCATCTACCAGAAGGGATCAAGATAATATGCAAGCTGAGCTGAATCGCCTTCAAGCAGAAAATGATGCCTCTAAAGAAGAAGTAAAAGAAGTTTTACAAGCCTTAGAGGAACTTGCTGTCAATTATGATCAGAAGTCTCAGGAAGTTGAAGATAAAACTAAGGAATATGAATTGCTTAGTGATGAGCTAAATCAGAAATCGGTAGGATATAGTTTTGTTTTCTGTCTTAATACTTTAGTACAATATTCTTAATGAAAAATTGCCTAAGTGTGTATATAGAAGGTAGATAAAATATACCAACCATCTAGAAAGCTTGTCAATTTCTTTTTAACATTCATTTGCTCAGACTATGGCAGTAAATAAAAATCGAATCTAAGTAATTTGAAAGTTGCCCATTTGTAGGCAGAAAACATTACCTATCTCAAAAATTAGTAAAATAACTGCGCTTAATGGAGCACAGTATGGTTACTTTACATTGGCTATTAGGTCTAAAATATTTTTTAAGTTTGAACTGGGAACTATCCCAAAACTCAGTAGATAACTCAAGAAAAATGAAAGCAGAAAATAGTGGTTTTTGTGAGTTATTAGATGAAAACTTGAAATACCTGTCAATATTTGAATTGATCTTCCATTTAATAGATTTAACTGTACCTTTTGTTTTTTGGATCTACTAGGCAACTTTAGCAAGTATAGATGCTGAGCTTCAGAAACTTAAGGAAATGACCAACCACCAGAAAAAACGAGCCACTGAGATGATGGCATCTTTACTAAAAGACCTTGCAGAAATAGGAATTGCTGTAGGAAATAATGACGTAAAGGTAACTATAATAACCAAATATTAAGTGTAATTATCTGGATGTAGCTCATACTTTTGCTTACAGATTTTTTACCAAGTGCATTTTGTTAACTCATCCTCACAATTGTCACATATAGTAGATGGATGGTATTACCTTTTTTTTAAAATAAGCAAAGAGGAGAATGAGGTATTCAAATAGACTAATATTTAATAATTTAGACCCTGTGTTTGATTCTTTACTGTGTAAAGATTATGTTAATAAATTACCATACATGACAGTATATTATAAATTGGAACAAAAGTGAAGATTAGCTCAGCAAATATACTCATTAATAATGTGACCTGCAGTTGTTAACTGTTTAAAAAGATAAAAGATGAGCACTGCCAGTTCTTTTTTCTTTAAGTTTTATTATGAAAAATTTCAAACATGTAACAATACCATGAACATCAGAGTTATCAGCAATATTTAGCAAAAACTTAACTTTATCTGTGCCTTTTTTTTCTAGTAATCTTTTTAAGGATAACAACATTGGTTGTGTTGTCACTAAGCATGTAGTTTAAAAAAAATAGTGATCTGGTAGATTTTTTAAAATTCATACCAAGAAAGCAGACTGAGACTCTTAACTGCAAAAACATGTATATGAGGTCTGACAATTAAGTTTGTGAACATGCCACCATGTGCTTACGTTGGCCACACTGTATAAACAACTCGGTAAGGTTTCCTAACTTTGGTATATCCGTGTTTATGTCAACTTGTGGCATGGTGTTTTGCTGAGTGGTGTTCATTGTTGTTGTTGGGTGTTTTTGTGTGCTGTTGCATACAGAATGTCGGAGCTTAAATTAGAGCAATGAAGAAACATTAAATTTCTTGTTAAACTTTGCGGGAGTGGAAGTGAAACCAGGGACATATTAGTCCAAGTTTATGGAGATAATGCCATGAAGAAAATGGTAGTGCACAAATGGATTAAACGTTTTTCTGAGCAGAAAGAAAACATCACTGATGATGTGGCCAGTAATGAGCAGAACTGACAAAAACATTGTAGAAATTCATTGAATTGTGTGTCAGAATCACCGGCTCACTGTGAGAAGCATAGTAGACCAAGTAAACATTGATAGAGAAACAATTAGAAAAGTTTTCACTGAAAATCTTGTGGATTTCTCAACGGCCAGTTTGTCACTCAGGGTCCTCTTTCTTGGCTCCTGGACGGCTGTTCAATTGTGTTTTCTGGGAGAGGCTTTAGGGACCTCCTCTCCAGTCGCCATCTTGTCTTCTACTTTCACTGAAAATCTTGGCATGAGAAAGGTGTGTGCAAAAAATGGTCCCGAAGGAGCTTACCGGTGAACAAAAGCAAAGGAGAGTCGAAGTTTGACAAGACCTTTTGGAGAGGCAAGACGATGTTTTGGGCCATGTTATCACTGGTGATGAAACATGGATGTACCGATACAATCCTGAAACAAAGCATCAAAATTAACAATGAAAGTCAGTCAATTCTCCACAACCAAAAAATTTCCCTCAGTCCAAATCAAGAGTCAGAATAATGTTATTAACTTTTTTTTCGTATCATAGGGATTGTTCATTATGAATTTATACCAACTGGACAAATAGTCAACCAAGTTTACTGTTTGGAGGTGCTGAAAAGACTGTGTGAAAAATTTAGAAAAGACTGTGTGAAAAATTTAGACTAGAACAACCTGAACTTTTCCCCAACAACTCATGGCTCTTGCATCACGACAATGCACCAGATCACAGCACTGTGTGTGAGGGAGTTTTTAACCAGTAAACAAATAACTGTCTTGGAACACCTCCCTGCTCACCTGTTCTGGCCCCCAGTGACTTTTTTCTTTACCGAAGATAAAGGAAATATTGGAAGGAAAACATTTTGATGACATTCAGGACATAAAGGGTAATACCTGTTGGCCATTCCAGAAAGAATTCTGAAATTGCTATGAAGGGTGGACTAGGCTCTGGCATCACTGCATAGCTTCCCAAGGGGAGTACATCTAAGGTAACCATAGTGATATTCAGGAATGAGGTATGTAGCACTTTTTCTATGATAAATTTGTGAACTTACATGTCAGACCTCATATAACATGAAAGATTTCTATGTGGCAGGAGGTATTTGGACTTTACTTTTTTTATTAAATCCTAGTTATAGTTAAAGACAGAACATATTTGTAGTTGGGTTCATAGTGAGAGTATACTAAGAAGTCAGTTTTAATGAGTTGGAAATGAATTGTTTTCAGTATGGAGCCCACATTTCTTTTATCGGTTATTCAAAGCTGCTGTCTGTTGATGGAGGCAAGGATTCTTGTAGTCTTTCTCCTCATACATCATTTCTTAATGTTGGCTTACCTCATTGAAAGAAAGGAATCGTGTTATTGTTAAATACTGGGTGACTACTTGACTTGCTCTCTCTTCATCAGTCTGAACATTCTGTTCTGTCCTTTTTATAGTGAAGTAATGGGAGGTGTTAGAGCTATGCGGGTGTCCTCTGGGATGGAAAAATAGATTTATTCCATATCACTATAAACACTAGAAAGATGTTCAGATTTTGTTTTGTAGACTTACAGCTGCCTTTAAGAAAAATCTTTTCCTTTCATGTTCAAATAATCTACCACTTTTGATAGAGAAAATAAAGAGTAGAAATGGCTTGTGTTTAGTGGCAGAGTGATATGATACAGGTTCCCTGACTCCTTGACTGCTTTCTTCATTGTACCATTATAGCATTTGAAAGCAGTCAGCCTTGCATCTAGGTTCTTTAAAAAGAAATCTAATGATCCTTATTGTTTTCATGTAATTCTTTTGGACTTATCATCAGTTAAGCACTACTTGAGCTTCACTTAACTTGTGTTTTTTATTGTTAGACTTATTGGGGTGACATTGGTTAACAAAAATTACATAGGTTAAGTGTACATTTCTACAATGCATCATTTGTGTGTTGCATTACATGTTTTGTGTTTTTTACATTATGGTTCACTCTTAGTGTGTAAAGTTCTGTGGATTTTGACAAATGCATAATGTAAGTCCACTTTTACAGCATATCATAGGATAACTTTACCACACTAACCAATTGCTTGTGCTTTACCTATCATTCATCCCTGTCCCCCAAACTTCTAGCTACCACTGATCTAAAAAGGTATCTATAGTGTTGCCTTTTTCAAGATTTCATATAGTTGGAATCATACAGTATACAGTCTTTTCAAACTGGTTTCTTTCACTTAGCAACATGTATTTTTGTGGCTCATTTTTAGAATTATCACTGAATAGTAGTCTATGGTATGGGTGTACCATTTCTTTATCTATTCACCTATTGAGGAACATCTTGGTTACTTTCATTTTATAGCAGTTGTATGCCGCAGCGTTGACAGTGCGGAAGCCTAGCCACTACACCACCAGGGAACTCCCTGTAAGCTTTTCTGTGGACATAAATTTTCAGTTCAATTGGGTAGAAATACCTAGGAGCATGATCGCTAGATGCTGTGTTAAGACTGTTAGCTATAGAAGAGACTCCCAAAGTGACTGTAGCAGTTTGTATTTCTGCCGGCAATGCACAAGAGTTCCTGTTCCTCCATATCCTCATCAGTATTTGGTATCATTAGTTTTTTGGTTTTGCGCCATTCTGATAGATAATTGGTGTTACCTTGTTGTTTTAATTTATAGTTGGGTTTCTTACTGTTGAGCTTTAAGAATTCTTTGTATGTTTTGGACAACTTCTTTATCAGATATGTATTTTGCATATATTTTTCCCAATCTGTGGCTTATCTTTTCATTCTCTTAACAGTGTCTTTGGCAGAGCAGAAGTTTTTAATTTTAACGAAGTCCAACTTGTTTTTTTCTTTCATGAGTTGTGTTTTTGCTGTTGTGTCTAAAAACTCATCTCCAAACTCAAAGTCACCTAGATTTTCTCCTGTATTATCTTCTAGAAGATTTTTAGTTTTGCATTTACGTTTAGGTCTATGATCCATTTGGAATTAATTTTTCTGAACGGTATAAAAAGTCTGTCAGAATTCATTGTTTTACATCAGGATGGCTACTTGTTCCAGTAAATTTGATGAAAAGGCTATCCTTTCTCCATTGAATTGCCTTGGCCGGAGTTCAATTTGATTGTATGTGTGTGTGTGTCTATTCCTGGCCTCTGTTCTGATCCAGTGACCTATTCTTTTAGGAATATCCCATCATTTTGATTACTATAGCTTTATAGTAAATCTTATAAAGGGGTAGTGTTAGTCTTTTGACTTTGCTCTTCTTTACTGTTGTGTTGGCTAGTCAGGGTCTTTTGCATTTCCATATAAACTTTAGAGTCAGTTTGTCGATATCCACAAAATAACTTGCTGGAATTTTGTTTGAGGTTATATTAAATACATAGGGCAACTTGAGAAGAACTGACATTTTAATGGTATTGTCTTCCTATCTATGAATATGGACTATCTGTTTATTTAATTGATTTCTTTCATCAGTGTTTTATAGTTCAGTTTCCTTATGTAGATCTTATACATATTATGCTACATTTATCTCTAAGTGTTTTTATTTTTTCCTGTGTGCCCATGTAAATGGCACTCTGTTTTTAATTTGAATTCCATTTATTTATTGCTGGTATATAAGAAAGTGACTTTTGTATGTTAATCTTGTATCCTGCAATATTATTATAATGGCTAATTAGTTCCTGGATTTTTAATAATTATGTCATCTGTAAACAAAGACAGTTTTATTTCTTCTTCTCAAGCTCCACTTAATTTTAACACTGAATATTGTACTGGAATTTTATAGTGAAACCCATGAAAGTTACAAAAAGTACAGTGATCACAGTTCCTCCTTGGTGACTTTAAAAGTCATCCTTTCCCTGCCATCTAAACATCCTTATTTGTTAAGTTTTAAACTGGACTTACACATGATTAACAATAAACTTACTGAAGAGAGTCTATAAAGAGGAAATCCAAATAATGAGAAAAGCAGAATTCATCAGGAGTGTAAATAGTCTTTTTTGTTGCCATGTATTAGCATTAGTTTTTAGAAAGGAAGGCAAAAATTAAGTTCTATTTTACTTTCCCTTTGTTACCTAATATTTAATAAGAGAAAGTTCCAGACTGCCTATGAATATTGAATAATATTAAAATATATTTAATTTTGTTCTAAGATTTCAGATTCTAATTAGGTAAAGAAACACTGGACATTTTTGTATTTTTTTTAATTTTTAAATTTTTTTCATAGCAGCCTGAGGGAACTGGCATGATAGATGAAGAGTTCACTGTTGCAAGGCTCTATATTAGCAAAATGAAGTCTGAAGTAAAAACAATGGTAAAACGCTGCAAACAGTTAGAAGGCACACAAACTGAGAGCAACAAAAAAATGGAAGAAAATGAAAAGGAATTAGCAGCATGCCAGCTTCGAATCTCTCAAGTATGTATTCATTTTTTGAACAGTCATGTATAAATTTAATTTATTATAAAAGTTTTAAGAAAAATGAACTTCCATAGGTTATTGTGAGTAACAAA
The DNA here is from genome assembly GCA_004026885.1 of Lyroderma lyra. Lineage (NCBI taxonomy): Eukaryota > Metazoa > Chordata > Mammalia > Chiroptera > Megadermatidae > Lyroderma > Lyroderma lyra. Next base: position 96,871 of record PVJL010003859.1, on the reverse strand, counting down.
ATGAGGTCAGTTTGATCAGTTTTTCCTAGTCTGGCTGCATTATATAACAGAATTGATTTAATAACTGAGTTATATTTACTAACATGTATATGTTGAGCATACAGCTTTACTAGAAATATGTGACTGATGTGACTGTTGAAGAATCTGGAAGAATTTGAGGGTGGACAAAACTGTAGGGTCAGTTTTCTGGCTTTGGCAACTAAATGGGTGAGGCCATTCACCAAGTTAGGAATTGTAAGAGGGAAGAGGGTAATGTCATGTGGAGGTAACAATAAGTATCTCTTTCTTCAGCCTTTAGTGCCTTCATGACAAGTGTTAAAAGCTATACAGATAGATGACTATTCATCGACTAAATTCTTTATCATTTTAAATTTGGCCTCTGAATATTTTAGGTTTAAGTATCTTTTTTAAGTGTGTCATATGTTTATATACATTGATAAAACTTGCTTATATTCACATATTCCTAACAATAAAATGTGTGTGTGAGATTTTTTCCACTTCACATCAGTTTATTTTTTCCAAAAGCATGAAGCCAAAATCAAATCACTGACTGAATACCTTCAAAACGTAGAACAAAAGAAAAGACAGCTGGAGGAATCTGTTGATTCCCTCAGTGAAGAACTAGTCCAGCTCCGAGCACAAGGTATTAACTTCTTCCAATTGTTTGTGAGTTATATATCTATTGATATATTAATTTGTCTTTAGTGTAATTGCAGTAAACATATCTACACTGATAGGGAACAGTAGGAATACTAATAACTTGGAATAATATTTAATGTAATGTGGCTTTGAAACTTTTTAAAGTTGAGTTTGAATATGGGAGTTGCACATCTGGGAATTTTCCCACACAGTTTTGAAGTTATACACATATATGAAGTTATACATATAAACACATACATGAAGTATACATACATACGTGCACATAAATCTTGACATAGGAACTTAAAAAGCTGTTTCATTTTTCTATCATGCCCTAACCCATCTGTTCTGGGATTAGGCAAAGAAAAGAAAAGAAACCATAACACCACCACCAAGAATATAGCTAAATGTACTAGTCCTCCCTCATGTCATTGAGCTTGGAAAGCAAGATTTACTATGTTGGCATTTGGATTTGAAGTCAAGTAGTGCTAAGGAGCATACCCTCATAAAATCCATTTGCTTCTTGGTTTATATGAAGAACTTTAAGGCTTATTTTCTCTTTTGTTTTCTCTCCCTATCCAAACAGAGAAAGTACATGAAATGGAAAAGGAGCACTTAAATAAGGTTCAGACTGCAAATGAAGTTAAGGCAAGTTTTATGTAACATTGGAGTCTAATAGTTTTAATCCATCATTATTAATCTTTATTAGTCTGATTTAATATCTTTTTCCTCCAATAATTTTAGCAAGCTGTTGAACAACAGATCCAAAGTCACAGAGAAACTCATCAAAAACAAATTAGTAGCTTAAGAGACGAAATTGAGGCAAAAGAAAAACTTATTACTGATCTTCAAGAGTAAGTATCCTTTTCATTCCTCTAAATACTAAAAACTAACTCAGAAAGACTGACTACTTAGAAAGAAATAATTGATTACTGGTGGATGCCTGCATTTTTTCATTGAAATTATAATTTCGGCTTGAAAAGTAATTTTTTCTTTTATTAGTATAATTTCTGAGTTTTAGGTGAAAATTATTTTTAGGTCTTTTGATGTAGCCATTCAGTAAAAAGGAAAAAACCCAGCTTCAGCGTGGTTTCTATTATTACAAATCATTTCCTTAACTTTTTAAAAAATGTTCTTAACTGAGAAAACTTTATAGGAAATTAGGGGTTTTTAAAGTTTTTCGTTTTAGTAGAAATCTTCATTTATCTAGAAAACATTTTAACTCCATCCATAACCATATGCATATAGCGCACTGAATCATGACTTGAGTAGGAACCAGAGGAGGAGCATAAGAAAAAATGATAACAAAGTTTGGGACTTGGGGTCTTATTATTAATACCCAATGGATGTATTCAGGGACAAGGATTCAGGCAAATGAAAGATAATGGAAAAATAAAATCATGATTTCAAACCAAAATACGAAAAATTCTATATAGCTGGAAGTAGCCAGGTCCACTTTCCCCCTCTGTGGCAGACAGATCACAGGCAGCCTTGATTGGTCAGTGGTGAGATTATAGTATTTAAGAGAAATGCTTTAACAACATTGTTCAGAAAATGGTTCATAACTGTGTGTTGGTTTTTTTTTTCTGTCAGCCAAAACCAGAAAATGATGTTAGAGCAGGAACGTCTGAGAGTAGAACATGAGAAATTGAAAGCTACAGATCAGGAAAAGAGCAAAATACTACATGAACTTAAGTGAGTAATGTTTTAATTGAAGTTTAAAATTCAAAACTAAATTAGAGGATTTCAAGCATCACTATTGGATATATCTACTGGATACATTTTTTCACTTTGTATAGGGCAAAGAGTGCTTTTCTTAAACTCTCTGCATTGACTTGGTTTATACCTTAAAACTTGAAGCATATTCTTTCACTTCAGTTAAAGTAAGGTCTGGTATTTCAGTGATCATCAAAATTGAGATTCCAGCTTATCAAACTGCTTACTGTTTCTGTGCCACCATTTTACTTCAAGACCTATCATAAAAATAAACCTAAAATATGGCATTGAGTAATTTAAAAGGTTTCAGGGTCTGCCACTAAAACTGAATTTTTGTCAGAATTGATCTTACATAAAAGAACATCGTTATGTTAGCCTTGCCTTTTGAACACAAAGTTTTCGCTATTGACTTTCTAACAGTCAGTAAGTAATCAGTTTTCTAGAATTTGAACATATAGAAAACCTAAGATTGTAATTTTTCACATACTTTGAATTTATGAGAGATAATTTGCAAATGAACTGCTATTGTTAGAAGGGTAACACCATCAGCGCCAGCTCATAGTTGATTTAATAAAGTCTACTGAATCTTAGCCATAATTTATTTAGGATAATTTTAAGTAAAGTATTTCAGTCTTTGATAATTTATAATCTCTCTAATTTCTAGTTAATTGTAATTATTTTGGATATAGCATTATGCTGTATGTGATGTATTCTAAAATATAAATAAAAACCAGTCCTTCTTTGAATTTTGCCACATTTTAGTTTTTCCATTGCTATATGAGAAGACTTTTTTCTAACAAACTGTAGATTTAGGAGATTATAAGGCATTACAAAAATGTCTTTGAAAAATACCACATGAGTAAACTTTAAAAATAAGCATCTTTCATTTATTAGAATATAAGAATTTATTTTTTTTAGATAAAAATTATTTGATTCAACTCTGTACTAAATAAAACTATACTTTTATGGAGTCAAAGTTGAAAGTATGTGTGTATCTTCTTCTGTCTAGGGTAATGCAGGATAGACGAGAACAAGCAAGGCAAGACTTGAAGGGTTTGGAAGAGACAGTGGTAAGAAAAACTTGAAGATAAATAGGATTGGGGAATATTTAATGGGTTTTTCAACCCCCTTAAGTTATGCTAAATTTAAAATCTGAACTCCGAAAACTGCTGTTCTTAATTCAAGGCAAAAGAACTTCAGACCTTACACAACCTGCGGAAGCTCTTTGTTCAGGACCTGGCCACCAGAGTTAAAAAGGTAATAAAATTATACTGAGATGTAGGTAATTTGTATAGATGGTGACTACCGTGTGTAATTTTTTGTATTCATAAAATAGTTTTATGTTGTCCTAACAATTTTTGGTTAAGCTTAGGGGATTTTTTTTACCTTTAAATTTTTCAATAGTATTCATCATCAACCTTTTTTTCTTAGAGTGCAGAGATCGATTCTGATGATACTGGAGGCAGTGCTGCTCAAAAGCAAAAAATCTCGTTTCTTGAAAATAATCTTGAACAACTCACTAAAGTGCACAAGCAGGTAATAAAGAATGTATTTGTGGTAGCTGCAACATTGTAAGAATAAAAATTTGAGGAGTGGCAAGTATTAGAATTTTTTCACCCTTGGCCATTTCATTATTTTACCAAGCACTTATATAAAGAAACTGCTAGCAATTTTTAGGGAAGTTAATATTTTTAAAAGCCCTTTTATCAAAAGAGGCCAGTGAAAACCTGCATTCATTCATTCTTTCTGAAATTTCTGGTCTGTTTTCCTAATCTCTTCATGGTAATTAAAAAATCTATGGCAGACAGATCTTTGCAACTAAAATTCAATTTTGTGGGGTTCTTTTGCACTTAATTTCCTAAGTGTGAAATATGTAATATCATGTGAGACAGTGTGTATTTTTAAAAAGTACTGCTTACTGTGTCTTATTTTTTTATTATGACTTGATAAATGATTTAATGTAACAAAATATTTCTTGCCACACTAAATTGTATATCTTTGTTATTGTAAACCTGATACTTACACTAGATGTTAGCCTTGTTTGCTTTCAACATTTATTAAGGGGCCTGTGAAATTCATGTGCACTTGTGGGTCTTGGTATGTTTAAAAGGATATTCATCTCTAGCAGATTAGTGACTTACTGAAGAGACCTAATACTATGTTCTAACTTATTGTTATTGCCTAGTAGGAGGGAAGAGCAACCTTCCCCCCAAAAATTAAATGAAATTACATTTCTGTGAGAAATATATATCTATGATATATATGGATATATGTATATTACTTGCTTGTCGCTGCCTAAATTAAGTTAGCTAATTGGAAAACCTTAATATACACTGTAGTTTTACTTTTCTACAGAGAAATTATGGTATGTTCATTGGTTTTCAAATCATCTTGTTAAAGCAAGAATACTAATTTTCTTTATGTATCTGTAGTTGGTACGTGATAATGCAGATCTTCGCTGTGAACTTCCTAAATTGGAAAAGCGACTTAGAGCTACAGCTGAGAGGGTGAAAGCTCTGGAGTCAGCGCTCAAAGAAGCTAAAGAAAATGCATCTCGTGACCGCAAACGGTATCAGCAAGAAGTGGATCGTATAAAGGAAGCAGTCAGGTCAAAGAATATGGCCAGAAGAGGACATTCTGCTCAAATTGGTTAGTAGAACACATTAAAACCTTTGAACCTTGCTTGGTTTGAATGTTTTCATTTACTTGAAAACATAATCTGATTCATTAATTATGTATTGTAATGGTAATATTTTCTGTCTTTATTTTCTGACTCTCCAAAGGGATGGAGAAGTTGAGGAATAACCATATTAGCAGGACAATAAGATAAATAAGAACTAGACAAGCAAGCAAGAATGGTCAGGGATAGGAGATAAACTATACCTAGCAATATTATTAAAGCAAAGAGAGACTTATAAGAAAGTAAACCATCAGCAATATTTCATGCATCAGAATAATCATTGATGTAGGAATAAAGCTAGATTTTGTAGGTCTTGGAGGAAAGCTTGTAACTGTAAAGGAAGGGCTTGAGGAATTTGCTAAGAAACAAAAAGGCAGAGAAAAACAAAACACTTGGGAATTTGTTGTAAATGAAGAGAAGAGATCTAAAAGGTCGTTACAGTTATGTGTTAAGATGTATTCTAAAGCCAGATTTTGGTTTTTGTATTAGCTAAACCTATACGTCCTGGGCAACATCCAGCAGCATCTCCAACTCATCCAAGTGCACTTCGTGGAGGAGGTGCATTTATTCAGAACAGCCAGCCAGTCGCAGTCCGAGGTGGAGGAGGCAAGCAAGTGTAAACGTTACACATTACCCACAGGTTTGTAGTTTATATCTGGCTTTTGACTCATAGTTGTATGTGGAAATGTTCAGCCATTGGTTGGCAAACACTATTTGTATTCTCACATTTTTTTAATGTATGTAATTGTAAAAATAACTAGGCACAGTTTCTTCTAGTCTTTTTTCATAATTCAGATCATATTGTATATTCAAATTTTGTGTTCTTACTGTTTTTAACTAAGATTGGATCATTTTTAAAAGATCTTGGTATTCTTTCTAGTTTGTAATTATTTCCTTTTACTTGACCTGTTAACTTTGTCCATACTTGAAATTTTCCAAAATTGAAATTTCCATTTGTGAAATTTGAAGTGTGAAAATCTTTTTATATACCCCTCACCTTTTAGATTATTTCAGGAAGATTCCCAAAACTGGAATTACAAGGAAGTGAACATTTTTAAGGTTCTTGATACATATTAATACACTACATTTCACAGAGACTGCACCAAATTGCATATTAGCCAAGAATACTGTATATTTTTGTTGCATTTTGGCCAGCATTATTAATAGTGGGGGTTTTTTTTTAATTATCTTTTTTTTTTTTTTTTTTTAAGTGGTTTCCTGAACAGGGATCAAACCCAGGCAGCGGTGATGAGAGTGCCAAAGCCTAGCCACTACACCACAGGGAACCCCTATTAATAGTTTTTGAGCTTCTAATATAATAGACCAAAATAAGCATGTCATCCATTTATTAATGAAGTTGGATTTTTTTTCTCATATATTTATTGGCCCACTTATATTTTCTTTCTTATGAGTTACTTCTATGTTCTTTTCCATTTGCCTATTGTGAGTGATATATTTCAAACTGAATTTTGATTTTTTATATTTATTAGTTTAAATTATATACATATATCTGTTCCTTATAGGAAGTTAAAGAATATCACAAAGTAGAAGATAAGTATCATCTAGAGATACTACTTAATATTTGTGTGTATCATTTTAGAACTTTCTTTACATAGAATAACTTCTAAATTAAAAGGTTTAAACTGTTGATAAATATTCCAATAACATAGTACCCCTATTCTTCTACATAAGCTGCTTTGTAGCCTGCTTTATGTTACTAATACATCCTGAACATTTTCTTCTATTATACAACATGATTGATTAGTTAATAGCTACCTACTATCTCATCATATGGCAGGAACTCAGATTTTGATTCTTTAGGAAGTCCCAGATGTGTAGGTATTTTGGAAAATAAAAATACTATTGTAATTATGAGATGGTTAACCATTATTTCTGACAAATACTAAAGTCAGTTTGTTTTCATCTTTGTTTTTACTTTGATATTTTGCATAACATTCCCTCTCAGTTTGAGTAGAGTATTCTGGAGGATTCACATTATAAACAATTTAATACATTTTTTTGTCCATAAAGTTTAGGATTATAAAGATAGTGATAAAGTGAAAAAAAGCACAGACTTTGAAGTTCTGAGTTTGAATCCTGACTTTACTACTTTATGAACTTAAGCAAGTTAACTTTTTAAAACAATTTATTGTTTTGACTCCTTTTAAAAATTCTTCAGCATGAAATAAATTTTCTATTTATGACCTGTTCATTCTATCTGTAAAACATAACATTTTTCTTCATAGCAACAATATTATCAACAAAATATTACTAACAAATAACAAAATATTTTTAATATGTAGTCCAGTCTATAATCAAATTCTTTATTTTTTAAAAGTCATTCACAGCTGGTTTATCTAAACTAAGATACAATTCAAGACCACTACTTGCATTTGGTTATATCTCTTAAGCCTCTTTTAATCTATAATAAACGCCCCTCCTCCCTTTTTTGCAGTGGGGATAGTTCCCTGGCTGAGAATCAACCCAGTCTGTGGCGTTGACAGCACCAAAGCCTAGCCACTACACCACTAGGGAACGCATCCCCCGCCCCCATTTTTAAATGGCATTAACTTCCCGAAGAGGGACTAGGCCAATTATCTTGGGCATATGCCACCTTCTGGTGTTTGTTTCTACATGTAGTTGCCCTGTTCCTCTCTTCCCTATATATTGAAAGCATTTATTAAATTCAGTGTAAACATTTTTAACAAGACTATATAGTAAGTACTATGTGCTTAATACTGTGTCACACTAGTTTTCCAGCTTATTAGGGATGGTCTCTGTTTTTCTTCTTTGGAGTACAATAACTTCTCATTAAACATCGTTGATAGGTTTTGCAAAATGACGTATAACAAAACCATTTTTATCTTAGACTGATTACAGACATCAACGTTATAACAAAACATAAAACAATGTTATTCAAGGACCTGCTGTATTTACTTTTAGAGCCCCTCTTTATTAGTAAATGGAAGTCATTCTTGAGAATTACATAAATTAAGATGTTATTACCTATAGTGTACAGCAGATCCTTTCCTGCTAGTGGAAGGTGGGCAAGGAGATTTTTAAAGCATAATTATAGAAAGAGATGAAAGTTTATCCTTTTTTAATATTGTTCTCAGTTTAAAATTCATATGTAAACTTTGAACTCATGATTTGCAGAGAAGGTAGACATGGCCTTTGTTAATAAATACCTCTGGGTTTTAGCTTGAAAGTAGAATGCCAATCCCAGTGTAATGACAGCAGTTTAGCACATGAGGGAGATAGCAAACCTAAATCTTGAACTAGGTGTTCAAGATTTGAAGTAATTATAAAAGTATAAACTTTACAGGTTTGTCTCATTGCTGGTTCAAAGGATAGTAGTTCTTACATTTTTAAACTCTTACATCAATCAATTTTAAACTATATTTGAGGTGTATATGATCTACTTAAGTGATAAATTACTAAAAGTGATTTGTAGAGAAATTTTTAAATTATTCTTTTAATTATTAAGAAAAAGATTTCAAAACATTGTGTTTATTTTGGGATAAGATGGCTAATACTGATACCTTTAGTACCCAGTTTTACATGGCTGATCTAGCTTGCACAATACTTTGAGCATTAGGTTAAACACATAGATAAAGAGTTTAGTACAGGGGTGCCTCCAGGTCAACAGCTGCTGAATTTTATTTTCACTGTCACATTCCTACCATAGGTACTGCTTGCGTATCCCTATCCTCTTCACTCCTCTTTTTCTTTTTTTTAAACTGCTATGTATATAATACTGCTGTCGTTGGCTTAAAAATGTCATTGACATTGTCTACTGGTTTCCATCTTCTTTTTTAAAAAAATATAATTCATACATCAGCTTACTCATAGCTCTCTTGGGGAAGAATAAAAACAAATGAAGGCTGACCTTTTAAACATTGTGCTGCTCAGAAATAGCTCTGCTTAGGAATTAATTAAAGGAGAAGAAATCGAATCATTTAATGTTGCCAGTTTTTTGATTGGGAAAAGTGATCAGAGCTGTTGGCCAAAATATTTTTAAACTATTCATATATATTATTAACTTTTCATTCCATGTTTATCTCAAACATGTTTTATGCAAGTACAAATATCTTCTCTCTGCTTTCTCCCATTTTCAGGTGTTGAAAGTAATTGAAATATGAAGAGGACATAATGTCAAGCAGTCATTTAGTGACTATAACCTTACCCCCTGGGAATTGTAGAATTATAACTTTTTTAATGTATAAATTATACCTGGCCTGTACAGCTGTTTCCTACCCACTCTTGTAAACTCTGCTGCTTCCCAACACAACTAGAGTGCAATTTTGGCGTCTTAGGAGGAAAAGAATGACAGTTTACAACTGTGGCCCTATTTATTACACAGTTTGTCTTTTGTGTCTTAAATTTAGTTTTCACTGTGCCAAGTTAAGTATACCATATAGGATTGTGCTTTTTGTACTTGTTTTTTTGTGTGTGTGTTTATTTTTTAATCTCAGTTTAAAATTACCTAGCTGCTACTGCTTGTTTTTCTTATTAAAGTGTCTTCCTTATTTTAGGGAAAATCTAACATTTAGATTAAATGTCTTAAATTTTACCACTTAAAACACTACATGCCCACAATATGCATCAGGTCTGTACTGTACTTCAAAATCCCTTGAAATGATTTCAGAGTCAAAATTATCTGTACCGTCTCTGAAATTTGCTTCTGAAAACTACTGTATGTGCACTGAAACCTTAAAACTGCCTAAGTAAGCACTTGAGACTGAACAAGGCTATGTAATTGTTATCTCATGAAATGCCTGTTGCTGAATTTTCTTGAATAGAAATATTTTACAATATCAAAAGCAAATCTCAGTTTAAGAAAAAGAGTTTGGAAAAAATTTTATTTCTCTTCTTCCCAATTTATAATCAATACAGATTTGATAGATTGAAAATACCCTGCTTCATTCTGTTGAGCCTGCTAGTTAACATAAGAATTGGACAGGTATTAATTTGTCCTCTTAATATAGTGAAATGATTTGAGATATAAGATTAAACATACTTTTGTATTAGTACCGTATTGGCTGATCCAAACTTAAAGCCTATGTAAATTGAGAAAAAAAGTGGAAGAACAGGAAAAATACGGTGAATTTATAAGTATGTAGGTAAATTTTGGTCTGAAATACCTTAGGTGTTTTTAACCTGCTACACTAAGTCATACACTATAAATTATTATTTATTTAGCCTAGGGATAGTTAATTGTTTTCAAGTCCATAGTCTGAATAATTTCAAGTCTGAAATTATTTTGTTGGCTATTGCCCATAATGTTTTAATTAGTACTAATTGTACCTGTTTTCACCACTTCTTCCTCAGATTATATTAAGTCAACAGTTTGTATTAGGGAGCTATAAAAGCAGTAGGAAAAGAGATTTCAGTATTTGCTTCATCAGTGTGGGGAGGGTAACTGCGACTTGTTGGCAGAAGTTTGTGGAAATGGGGATGTAAGGTTATTCAGTCAGTAGAGAAACTTGGGAAGTTCTGTGTTAGGATCTGGCTGGCAGAATTAACTTTTTCAAAAAGTTTTATACACAGATATTTGTAATAAATTTGGAGTTATAGTCAGAAGACTCAGATCATAATTGGCTTATTTTTCTATTTCCTTAACTATTGTAATTTCCACTTTTATATAATTTTCATTTAAAAGATAAATTTATTTATTTATTTTTTTAACAGTCAAAAATTTTTGCTGTTGTAGTCTGCAACCTTTAAGGTGATTGTGTTGCTTTTAGGATCGATCAAAACAAACACTCCAAAAAATTGAGATGAAACCTTGGTGCAACAAGATTAAAGTAATGCAATTAACTAAAAGAAAGTGCTACAGCCTATTTATGATGATAGTTTTCTAAATGGAGAAATATTTGGCTGCATTCACATAGACATTTATATTTTGTTTTCAAACAAAAACTTGCTTCTTTGACAATATTAACAAAAGAAGCAGAATTTTTCTCTTTTGTCTGACTATGGTAGTTTGATTCTCCTAGATGTATCACGGGTATTGGTGCTGTGTAACAATGAATTGTAACTAGCATGTGGTTCAGAATACACAATGTTCTTTTAAATATCTCAATGGTTCTTTTCTATTTATAATTTCAAACTTTCACAAAGTGTACAAATAATTTCATAAAGTTGTTTTCAGTGAACTCTTTTTGCTATGGTAGGTCATTAACAGCGTTTAATCTGACATGAAAATTTCTGATTGTCTAGAACATTGGCACTTAGCTCAATTTGCAGTGTCTTTTTTTTAGACTGAATATATTAATGTTCCTCTGAATGGTATTGATAAATGGTTCAGAAGAGAAACCTCAGTGAAATAAAAGTAATATTTATTCACGGTGATCAATTAAATTATTTGCCTAACTTAAGAAAACTACTGTGCATAATTCAGTTTGACATGAGGTGAGAGAAGAGTCTTGAGTCTACCTGTGGAATACGTTGGTTTATTTTCAGTGCTTGAAGATACATTCAAAGATAATTGGTTCGGGAAGACGTCGTCTAATTTTAAGTTTTACTTTAACCTGCATGCTGTAAATGTGTTTTATGTTTAAATAAAGAGGAAAAAATTTTTTTGAACTGTAATGACTTTCTTAAAACTTAACTTGATGAAGTATTGGGGGTGATTTTATATGACTCAGTGCCCTCTCTCTTGACATAATAGTGACTATCGTTTCATCATATTCTCATGTATGTTTTGTTTTCTAGTCTATTGTGCGTTCTCTGGACAGCAGGTATTAAATATATAGGCTGAAAAATGAAGTGCTAGAAATGAATTATCAGTCTCACCATGTTACTTCACTTTGATTTATTAACCTGTACAAGAAGTGTTAAAATTTGATATTTAGTACTTCCTCAGTGTTCTTTCACGTCTAGCTGGAGAAAACTAGAGAAAAAGTCTGTTCCTAAATTTTATTGATGATTGAGTTTTGGGATAGCATGACCCTGGGGCACTTGTACATGTTTATTGCCTGCTACATGTGAATGAACTGCTTTTGATTTTCTGTAATCCGAAAAGGGCAGATTATTTGCTATTTTGGCTGGTAGCGTGCAAAGGGTTGCAGAGATTTCTGTTTGGCCTCTTGGACAGCCTGTATCCCACAGGTTTAGGATGCATGTGGGAAGTCATAACAGTTACTAAGTATGTCAATTCTAGTTATACATAGAGAAACAGAAATGATCACCAGATGGGTCCACAGAGCATAGAACTTGGCCAGCACTCCATTCCTTACTATACCTACTCCTACCCCATGTGCTCCTCCCATGATACTTCACATCTCCTGGTATCGATGTTTACTTAGACCCTATGTCCAACAGACCTCCCTCAGAATATTTGAGTATTCCCGTTTCTCCAGTGGATGGTTACCTGAGTATAATAAGGCCATAATATCTTTGGGAGTAGGACTGAAGGAATTGTTAGTCTACTTGATGTGTTGCAAGGAACTTCCTCCTGGGGATCCAACCTCTTCAATGTGCTTTGGATTGGAAAATGGGCTTGTCTTCTGTCTCTGATAACTCTGATGGTAACTGCTAAATAGTATTGTTGGCTGCCCATCTATGTTGCTTCCGGATGTGCTGTGTTCTGTTAGCCATCTCATTAACTGTGGGTCCAGTCTCTCTGACTGCTATTCTTCCCCTGCAGTACATTACGATAATGATGTCCACTTTGCCTTTATTGTTGGAGGGAGTAGAGTGTTATCTCCATTGCTGTCAGCAAATCTAGAACAGCCTTATCCACCATCAGCCCTGCCTTACAGAAGAGAGCTACCATTGAACTTTTTACCTTAACCAAGTACTCAAGGCTAACATTACCAGTGATATATGTGGATACCATGTACACCAAATATGTGATGAGGGTATTTCACCACTTACTTCCAAAGGTGCAATGATGATATGTTAACAGCATATAGGTATTCTGTGCCTTACCTTTGCAATTTTTCTGTAAATCAAATTATTCCCAAACAAAAGGTTTATCTAATAATTTATGAAGTTAAGTCTCAAAGAACAACAGGAGATAATAGCAATAATAACATTTTAGTAAAATGAAAGCAAAACTTAGCAGAATGGAGAAACGTGACTCCTAAGCAAACAGTGGGCAATGCCAAGAAGCAGCCCAATATCCACCCACCCCCAAGCTCCGTAGAATCCCCTAATGTTCATGATTGTGACATCAGGTACCTATGAAAGTGGGCTAAAAATTGGTTTGTAGACAGTCTATTAGGAATTTCATTTTACACCCAGATAACCTCTTCAGTACTGCACAGCATGGCAGCTGCTGCTCCAACATCCCAGCATAATCCTGTATGTATAGAAAGGGTAAAACAGAGGGTCTCCACACTGGAAAACACCAGAAGTAGTAGACACTGGGGCTACCATTATTGAAAATGAGGAGTGTGCCAGTTATCAGTTTACTGCATTTCATCTCCAAATCCACTGTCCCTCTGAAATTCATATTTTGAAGTCCTAACCCCAGTATCTCAATCAGAATGTGACCTTACTTCGGAGATAGGGCCTTTTCAGAGCTAAGCAAGTTAGAAGTTCATCAGGGTAGCCCTGATTCAGTATGAATGATAATTGTCATTAAAGAGAGATTTGGACACACAAAGGGAAGATGATGTGAAGAGACAAAGGGAGAAGATTGTCATCTACAAGCCAGAAGAGGCCTGGAACAGATCCCTCACAGCCCTCTGAAGGAACTAACTCTGCCAAGCACCCCAGTTTTGGACTTAGCCTCTAGAACAGTGAGACCATAAATTTCTATGAAGTCACTCAGCCTGTGGCACTTAGTTATGGCAGCCCTAGCAAACTATTAATGTAACTGCCTTCACTATGATAATGAACTGGATCCTGTAAGCATTTCTCCTTTTTCTTTACCTCTGGAATGCTTCATTTTACTTCTTGCTATTACCATTCAGTTGTCTATGGTGTGTGGAGAAGGGAGGGGACATCCAGTGGCACTCAGCCCCAGTGTACACAGTTCCATAGCAAACTCGTAGCCCTAGTCCTGGTCCTGTGACCATCTCTAGCCATCAAGTGGGCTCCCCAAGTCCTGACTCCCTGGGAGAGCCTGCCCATCTTTTTTCTGTAGGGGTATGTCTCAGTGAGGTGTTTTCTTCTTCCCAGTCTTGACCATGGTTCCTTGCTGCCAGCCTCGGCCTGACAACCCCAGGGGGATGCTTTCTGCTTGCCTTAGGACTGGCCCAACTCTAGCACAGGCAACCTAGCAAGCTCTGCCATCCAATGGCTGCAGCCACACCTTTGCCAATATGATCTGAATCCCAGATATGGGGAGAGGGACTCTATTCTAAGCTTGTGTCTTTCTTGGATACTCTCCCTTAGCCCTAGAGCATTAGTCCCCAAGTGGTGGTACACATACCCCACAGGGGGCCATTCAGGGATATGCGAAAAATAATCAGTAATAGAAAAAAAGTTTAAAAATGCAAAACACTAGTTATGGAACAGTAAATGTTAAGTGTGAATCACCATTCATGGAAACACTTCAAAATTAGATCACATTAGTAAGTGATGATTGGTGAGGGCGTGGCTATGAACCCTTCCCCCAAATTGCTCGTCTACAATCATGCACAGTAAACAGCACAAAGCATTTGTGACATTTTTAGAACTTTCCCAAACATAAAAATATGTCTGTACCAGACTATTTGATCAGTTTAGTTATTGACTGTGTTGTCTTCAATTGTGATTCTTTTCAAATTTCAGTTATTATTGTTAATGATTTTTAAGCATGTCAGCTATGGATCAGTGGCTGAAAACTTGATGTGGATTATAACCCATTGCCAATCTTCTCAACACGTGTCCGCAGCTACGAGTGCACCCACACCAGGAGACAGTAAGAAGGTGTGTGCCTCAGCTACTACACAGAAGAAAAGGAAACACTGAAGAGTATATTAAATAATGTTTTCATTTGTAGGGGATGATGACTGTCTTAATAAGCCTTTGTGTGTTATGTGTGGGGAAATATTATCCAAAGGTCACATGAAATCCTCTCTACTCATGCAATATTTAGAAACAACATCCTATGTATAAAAACAAATTCATTATTTTTGGCACTTAGAAAAGTGTCAACTATTACTTCAGACATGATGTCAGAAAAGAAAGACAATAAGAATGCAGTTGAGGCTTCATTGCTTATTGCATAGCTAAATGTGGTAAAAACCACACCATAGCTGAAGATTTAATTTCTCCTTGTTTTTTTGTTTTTTGTTTTTGTTTTTTGTATGGGGAAGAACATGTCTACAAAATCAGTACTCTTATCTTTTTCAACAATACAATGTCTCGATGAAGTCAGGAAATGTCTGACGATGTTGAAGCTGAAGTAGTAGATAGAATTAGAAAAAAATTCTTTTCCATCCACATTGATGAAAGTGTAGATGTAGCTGATTTATCTATTTTGCTCGTCATCGCGAGGTATTTGGTAAGTAATAAAATTGAGGAAACCCTGTTGCTTTGTTACCCATTGACAGAGCATACCCCAGGTGAAGATGTTTTTAATGCAATCAGTGATTTCATTGAAAAGGACCTGAGTTGGTTGACTTGTGGTGTGTGCACTGATGGAGGCAAGCCTATGTCAGGTTGTTTTATAGGCCTACGAGGCCGAATTCAAGAAGTTGCTTCCCATGTACCATGGAGTCACTGCTGCATTCATAGACAAAGTCTTGCCTCTAAGCCTCTTCTTAGTGAACTGAAAGATACTCTTGATGACACTGTAAAAATTGTAAATTGTATTAAGTCACAACCACGAAACTCCAGATTGTTTAAAGTGTGTGTGAAGAAATGAACAGCATTCACAGCAATTTCTTTTGCATATGGAGGTAAGTGACTACCTTGTGGCAAAGTACTCACATGGATGTTTGAACTCAGACATGAAGTCCAGGTATTTGGAAAATCATTGTTTCCCTCATGCTCCAAAATTTCAGGACAGTGATTGGCTTCAAACTCTTGCATATTTATCAGATACTTTTCTAGAAATAAACAAACTCAACGTGAGCCTTCAAAATAGCTCAATCACTATATTCAAAGTAACTGACAAAATTGAGTCAATGATTAAAAGACTGGATTTTTGGAAAGGGTGTATTGAAGAGGTCAGCCTGAAGTTTTTGAAATTCTGCACAATGTCTTTCTTATCTGAGAATGACCTGCACCTATCCCAAAATGTGAAAGATAATATTGTGAGTCACTTGGAAGGTCTTAAAATGTCCTTTTATAAGTACTTCCCTCAACGTGGAAAAGAAAACAACTGGATTGCAGATCCCTTCAATAAAGAATTCTTCAAAGAAGCTAAACTATCCATCAGTGAAAAAGAGCAGTTAATTGAACTTTTCAACCTATTCTTTAAATTCTGCTTTTAAAACAGCATATTATTACCTTCTGGGTAGATGTCAGTGAGGCATATGAACAGCTCAGTGAGAAGGCACTCAAATACCTCTTGCCATTCACTAATACTGAACTAGTGGAGAGAGCTTTTTCCTCTTACACCTTCAAAAAAAATAAGTACTGCAACAAGTTTAATGCAAATCAGGGGGGTTCCCTGGTGGTGTAGTAGCCAGGCTCTGGAGCCCTCACCGCTGTGGCCTGGGCTCAAACCCTGCTCAGGGAACAAAAAAAAAAAAAAAAAGTTTAATTCAAGTCCGGATTTAAGACTGCATTTTGCATCTTTTGAGCCTGATTTCAAGAAACTAAGTGCATCAAAGCAAGCTTAATAATCTCACTAACAATGTTTCAATTGACCAGTGATCTGCATAAAATTATTACAAACTTTAATGCAAATCAATACTATTTATAATAAAAGATTGTTAAATACTTGATCATCAATATTTAACTTAGGAATATTGTAAACTTAAATCTGTAGTATGTACTTTCAGTGTAATTTTTCTTTTCTAACAATATTTCATTTCCACTCTTTAAATTGAGATGGGCACTGAACAAAAGTGTCAGCATTTAAAAAACGGCTGTTTTAAAAACAAAGGGTACAATTTATACAAATGGGTTTAAAAGGGGTACACAAGTGGGAAAAGGTTGGAAACCATTGCCCTAGAGTATTCTTTAATGTTCCCTGTACCTGTTTTTAGTTAACCCTTGGACCTTCACTGATACAGAGGGTAATATGAAAATTTATAATCAGAATACAGTAGACTCTCAGTTAAGCAGTATCCATGAGGATTAGTAGATGCCGGATAAATGTAAGTACACTTTCTGTTAACTGGAACTCGAGCAGCCCGCAAAAATCTCAAGTAATCGGAGTGTACTGTATTTAGAACCTCTGCCCTTTCCCCTCACTTGGCGACCTGAATGCTGGCAGCCAAGCTTATGGTCTTTAGCCAGGAGATTAGAGGATTCTTCTGAGAAAAATCTGACAGCTGACACTGGGGGTACTGAGTCACCTCATCTAGAATACAACTTTCTCATTTGTAGAACAAAGAATTGTCATTTGAAAACCTCATGATGACTCTTAAGTCTCTTGTTGCTCTATAATTCTGTGATGCCAAGTAATCTTTTCTAGAATTGTAAATATAACACGTGGTGCTTGCTTAGGTAGCACATGTAAAAAAATGGGAACTATACCGAGATGTAACACAGCCCCTGTACAAGGATGACATGCAAATTCATCAAGTGCTCCATATTTTTAAGTAAAATGTTTCTGTGAGTTCAAGTGTATATATATAAAACATCTGAAAATAATCACTGACTTTATATGAAAACAAATCCACCAGGTCTCTCAAGATGAAATAAGCAGTTATTGAAAGTACTTCTTCCTTCATTATGTGAATGCTTCCAAATGTTGAAGATTTAGAACTGTTTTCCTTTAATTGTGGTAAAATACACAAAGGTAAAAATTACCATCTTAACCATCTTTAAGTGTATAGTTCGGTACTGTTGCGAGAGAAGTGATTTTTAAAAGAAAATGTACATAGAAATTAGCTCAAGACTAGAAATATCTATGTTGTATCTACACCAAAATATTTATATAATGTTCTTCATACTAGCTTGCGAGAGTAATGTTAACATTATAAACTTTCAAATGTTTCTTCTGTAGGTAAAATTAGAACTTATGACAATTATTTAAAATATTTAAGAAATTAACTCATTTTTTCACCCACTTAACAGTTGAGAGCCATTTGAAATGAAAAATAAAGTAGTGTAACAAAATCTAAGCAATCCCAAATAAATGCCCATTGTTTCTTGAGCGATAGACAAGACATCATCAGTATGAGCTACAGAAAACACCCACGTTAACATCTTGGATATATTATTTTCTCACTGAATAAAAAGCAAGGCACACAGCTTTTCTATACAATAACTGGAATTGTGCACAGTCTCCCTCCGCACTGTTCTGAAAATGAACTTTTGTTTTATGCAGATGTAGGCGAATTAGAATGAACAAAGGCGCACATTTCAAGGCTGAGAACATTCAAGTGAAAATGAAAAATGGATTTTTCTTCCATTAGGCAGGAGACCAGATGTAAATGTTTTGCACCAGGCAGGTTAGAGGCAGACCTGACATCTTTCTGTTGTCCCCTTTTTGAAAGTGGCTGTCTACCGTCAAGTACTTTTCTAAATGCTCCTGCCAAGGGTTCCAACACAGCTTATCTGAAGGAATAAATAAGAAAACATCACACCTCTTTCTGATCTCCTCTGGTCCCGTATGGGGATGAAGACCAACTTCCTCCCACCCCCACTACTACAATAGCTTGTTCATTTTAAGGTCTGGCCCGTTTGCTAGAACACTGGGCCCACGGATGTTTGATGGGGCTGGGAAACTGCCCAAATCTTTAGCAGTGCTTTCCCAGGACAGGCATCCTGAACACCCATTCTTGAGAGGGCTGATGACAAAAGATGCTGGGTTATTAAGGAACGTGGAGGTCCAGATGCCTAAGCCTGGACACAGAGGCAACCATCAAAGACCCTCCCTACCCTTCCCCCACCACACACACTCCAGAAGACTGAGTTTACTCTGACAATAGCTCCATTGAGAACTCTGCAGCCAGCAGACTCCACGGTGTCTTCAGGGCTACAGTAATTCATCACAGACCAGAGTGTGACTGTTCCTCTGCTCTGGCCAAGTTATGCTTTCTTCTCCATACTTAACCTTTGTCGCTTCCCACTTCATGGATACCTTGATCCACCCCTTAAACACTGAGGTTTCCATTGCTCTTCTGACAATGGATGATTTCTGACATGTACTCTCATGATTTCAACTTAAATTTAAAACCTGCTTCTCCAACCCTAATCTCTCCCGTAAATTTCTAGTTCAAATAGTCAACTGCATATAGGCTGTATCTATTTGAAGGTTCCATGGCACCTGTAATTCAACATGTCTAAAAGTGAACTAAAAAAACAAACGTTACGTATATAAAAAAAAAAAAAATCAGACACTCTTACTTGAAATGGTTGGGGATAAACGTTTTATGCAATTTCCAGTTTTTCGGAATTTAGAAAAGGTAATACACAGTATACAATTAACACTCTCAGTGAGGTCAAAGCTAGTACCTTCTAATCAAACACAGTTTTTTGTTTTTTTCTTTCAGTAAAATGTACCACTATTCACATTAAATGGGATATACAAGGCTAAAATAATCTAATGTCATCTGAGGTCATGTTTGGTTATCAAATTTACAAAAAATTTTACTTTTCAGAGCTTTCTAGATACTGGAATTGTAAACAAGTGATTATTGAACTTTATTTGTCACACAATATGACATTAAAGGGCTAAGATCCCTAATATACACAGAGTTCTTAGAAATTAACAAGAAAAAAAATGAGGAAAACTCAGAAAGAAAATAAACCAAGGACATGGAATAGACTGTTTAAAGGCACCCAGATACATCATTAGTGAGTCACATTAAAAACCTTCAAACAGTGGCTTAGTGAGCACGTAGTAACTTTTACCTAAATGCTTGTTAAATAAATATTGATCAAAGTTTATGTTGGTACAAACTTTTGGGAGGACAATTTATAAATATAGATATCTATTACATTTTCACTGTGTATATCCTGTTATCCAGCACTTCCAATTCTGAGAATTTACTCTACCTAAATACTCACACGGACAAGCAAAGATATGCTGTGTAGAGAGGTGTTCACTGAATGACTGTAAGAATGAAATTTGGACACAACACTGCCATCTATGTGGTGTGCTTCTCCTCGGGCCGGTAGGAAGACAGCTGCAGCCATTCTAGGCATCACATGCAGTCACATGAATAACCAGAGGAAGAAGAGTCTTCCTGTGACTCTCTTTTTGGAGTGAAAAATCTTCCCAGAAGCCTCCTAGCAGACTTCCATTCCTATCTCACTGGACAGAACTGGGATACATGCACAGATCTAACCCAACTGCCAACAGAAAGAATGACTTGACTTTAGGCCTGTGGTTCTCAAACGTTTTAGATCTTGGGACCCACTTAGATGCTTAAAAATTGTTAAGGATCCCAAAGGGCTTTTGCTTATACGGGTTATATGTACCACTAAAATGTCTAAATAATTATTAATTAAAATAACTACAATAAATCCATTACCTGTTACCATCAGCAACATTTTCATGAAGAGTAGTTATATTTTGTAAAGCAAAAGCATTTCTTAAACTTGTAAATAAGTACAACATGATTCGTCGTACACATAATAGTCAAATGATTACTACGGTCAAGTGAAATACCATCTTCTCACACAGTTACCATTTTGTGTGTGTGGTGAGAGCACCCGAAATGCATTCTCTCAGCCAATTTCTAGCATTCAATACAAGATTGTTAACTATCATCAACAGGCTGTACATTAGATCTCTAGACTTACTCATCCTGCATATAACTGCAACTTGGTACCTTTGATCAACAATTCCCTGTTTCTCTCACTGCCCCGGCCCTAGTAACCACCATTCTACTCTCTGCTTCTATGTGTTCAACTATTTTAGATTCTGCATTTAGGTGACATTATGTAGCTTTTTCTTTTCTGTGCCTGGCTTAGTGTGTGTGTGTGTGTGTGTGTGTGTGTGTGTGTGTGTGTGTGTGTGAGAGAGAGAGAGAGAGAGAGAGAGAGAGATTTCTTTACCTAGTCATCCATCAGTGGACACTTAGGTTGTTTCTTGTTGCCTATTGTGAGTAATGCACTGAACATGGGAGGGTAGATACCACTTTGAGTTACTGATTTCATTTCCTTTGGATACACACCCAATAGAGGGATAGCTGGAGCATATGGTAGTTCTATTTTTAGCCATAATGAAAGCATTTAATGAGAACAGTGGCACTGCCTTTCATTTTTGCAAATTACTTTAATTTGGCTTAATGTAAGACATCTGAATTCTCACATATGCTTTTGCATTTATTCAGTCTGTTGCAATCCATTAGTGGATGTACGAGGGCTGTCTGGAAAGTATCCAGCCAGGTAATATGAAGATAAGAGCATTTATGGCTGGATTTTTTTTCAGATAGCCCTTGCATATATTTTTTTTGGAAAAAAAAATCATCCTTACTCAGATATGTAGTTGGAAAAGGGAGAAACTCACAGATCTCTATAAAGGGTCTCAGGGCACCCAGGGGTTCTCCACCTCATTGTAAGAATATCTGGAGCAGGGATGGCAGGGAATGGGGGTTGGGGGGCCGGCTCATCCTCTCCTACAGCATAAGACTATTTGGGGATGAGGTGGATGTCTGAACCAAATAGTGCTCTGCTAGGAAGAGCAGAGGAGAAAATGGGGATTGAAGGAGGGAGGATACTAACTGGACAAACAGCTATGTCCTTCTTGAAACTTTTCTCTAGAATATACCCAGAGTAAAGTTAGTTTATTTATTTATTTTTATTTTAATTGTAGTAAAATACACATAGCATAGTATTTACCATTTTAACTATTTTTAAGCAAATAGTTCAATAGCATTAAGTATATATCCCCATGGTTGTGCTACCATCAGCACCATCCATCCACAGAACTCTTCATCTTGCAAAACTGAATCTCTACCCATTAAACAATTCCTCATCCCCCCCGGCCCAGTCCCTGGCAGCCACCACTCTACTGTCTGTCTCTATAGATTCAACTACTGTAAGTACCTCATAAAAGTGGAATCAGACAGAATTTGTCCTTTTGTGACTGGCTCGTTCCACTTAGCATAAGGCTCTTAAATGCCAGCCATGTTATAGCAAGTGTCAGAATTTCCTTCCTTTTTAAGACTGAAGAATATTCTGTTATATGTCTACACCACTTTTTGTTTATCCATTCTGTTGATGGACACTTGGGTTGTTTTCACCTTTTGTCTATTGTGAATTAATATTATCAACATGGGTATAGAAATAGCTTTAGTGTTCCTGATTTCAATTCTTTTGGGTAGTTACCCAGAAGTGGAATTGCTGGGTCATATGGTAATTCTATCTTTAATTTTTTGAGGAACTGTCGTATTGTTTTCTCTTTTATATTCTTTTTTTTTTGCACGGGGGTAGTTTCCTGGCTGGGAAGCAAACTCAGGCTGCGGTGTGGAGAGTGCCAAAGCCTAGCCACTACACCACCAGGGACCCCCTCTATTTTACATTCTAACAGTGCACAAACGTTCCAGTTTCTCCACATCTTCACCAACAAAAACTCTGATTTGTTTTGTTTGATAGCCATCAAACCATGGTCAGAGTAAGCTTTTAAAAGCATAGATCAGAATGTGCTGCTTCCTGATAAAGTTATAATAGTTTCAGCTGCTTTGTAAAAGTACACCTCATTATTAGAGCTGAGTCCTGACTGAGCGGGCTCTGGCCTCCACGCTAACCTCGTCCTGTATACCTTCCCTCCACTACCCTCCAGCACATGAACTTCTCTGGTTTTCAAACATGCCCAGGGGTCTCCACCTCTGAGCCTTTGCACAGACTTTTCCTTCTGCCTGAAACCTCAGCCTACAGCTTCCCAAGGCCAGCTCTCTACCCTCACTCAGGTCCAAGCTCAAATGCCGATGTTTTCTGAGTGCTCCTCCCAGTCACTATCATATCTTATTTCAGACTTCCGACAAAGATTGTTTGAGAACTTCCTCTAGGACAGGCCCGATACCAGGTACTGGGGATATAGAGGTGACCAAAACAGACTAAAATCACTATTTCTGTGCATTTACCTTTTAGTAATTGTCCTCAGAGCACAAATCACTGCTCCAATTATCTTCTTCATTTTCCTGATGTTTATTTCATTGATTGGTCATTTTAGCATTGTTTATAAAGCAAATGAGTTAGAAACCACCCAAATGCCCAACAGTAGGATTAGTTTTTAAAAATCATGGTTAATCCTTCTAATATAAAGCCATTCTTCTGTTTGAAGAATGAGGTAGACCCATATGTATTGCCATGGAAAGATGCCCAACATGTGCTTGTATCAGACACAAAAATATTTGCCTCAGTTCCCTTTGTACTGGCCACCTCCCAGACCGTTAGCTTCTTGCTCCACTTCAGTGCATGGTTCTACAATCAGGGCCCAATCTATCCCTTGGCCCAGGACAGCAAGACTGTCACCTCTTGTTGCCACTAGACAGCCAGGCCAACCAAATACCCAGAGTTCCTATCTCTTTCTGCTACTTCTGAAGTTGGATGAAATATACAGCAGGCCTGGGTTTTGACACCCCAAATGGCCACCCAAGAGCACAGGTGAGGTAACTTAGGTGTGTGGGGGGTTAATACCCCACAGGAAATTTTGCCCTTATTGAATATTCAAAAGGTTTTTCTTGATATGGTCTACATCTATCCATGTTTATCATGTTAGCTATTAAAACTGAGAAAACATTAAAGTATTTATTAACAATTTTAGACAATACAACTCATTATATGTAAACAAAAATAGCATATTTTATATGAAAACAAATATATTTTCTAAAAATGTATTAAGCAAGAAGAGTGGTACTATTCTATGCTTTTGTAATATCTGGTGTAACGGAAAACTCAATTCTCAAATTCTGCTTCTGCATTCGATCTGTTGCAGTATCTTGCTTTGGTGTAAGTTTTTGAAGATAATATGGCTTCATACAGTTGGAAAAGGAAGACATAGCTTTTTCAGGTAACTGGATATTCTTCTGTGATACTATACCAAACTTGACAAGTAGTAGTTTCTGAAAGGTTAATTGCAATGTGGAATTTCAAACCATTATCAATAAACTCTTTGTACTCTGTTATATTAAAATCCATTGTTCATTTGTACTTGGGTGGACCTTTTACCCATGCATAATATTGAGCAGTAGCTTTCATACCTATTAGTATGTGTGGTTCATTAACACCATGCTTAGGGTTTTTGTTCATTTTAACATTTCCTTCATAGTGCTCTGACTTCTAAATCAATTCAAATCGCAAAGATCAATGAATAACCATTATCAGCTGTCACATGACGTGAAACAACTGGTTATTTTGGAAAATCTAAATTTTTTAATGAATTTTTCCAGTTTCTAACCAGATGTTTGGCATCCTATAGCCACAGCCAGGTCATTTAGCATTTCCTCCTAACCCCCTCAGACTCACTTGGGTGTAGACTACTTCTATAAAGAATGGCTCTGTAATTGCTGTTACATTAAATAAAGTTTGCTTCATTCCTTTTCCAGTTATTAATAATAACGTATTAGTAAGAGTTCTTGGTTGCAAGCAACAGAAATAGATTCCAGGTAACTTAAGCAGAAAAGAATTTATTGGGAGGCTAACAAGGGCTCATGAACACAATAGGAAGAAGAAGAGGAGGCTTGGGAAAGGAAAGAAGTCCCAGACCCACCCACAGTGCCACCAGCACACTATGACTATCCTGTAAAATATGCACCATTCTTGTAACACTGCCTCCCAGGTCAAAGCCCTTGTGGCTTCCGTAAGTGAGAGATGGATGCAAGAGCTAAAAACTGTCCTTTTGTCAAGACTCTTTGTGGGAGAAAGATTATTTTCCGTAAGAAAACTGGGATGATGGTGGACATTCAAAATCCTGTATCTGCCTGCTATAAATACTAATATGTAGAGTTCGCTGAAATTATAAAACAATGCATGTTCATTGTGGAAAATATGTAGTATTGTCTTTCTATACATTTTTCTAAAATTGCAATGATACTGAAAGTACTATTTATAACCAACGTTTTTTTTTTCACCTAACAATATATTGCGATCATTTTTATGTCATTAACTATTAATCTGTAACATGATTTTTTATGTTAGTGTGGTATTTCTTCTCTTTATTGATTTTCAATCACTTAGGTCATTTTTACTTTACTTTTAACCATTATAAATAACATTGGGCTGAATATATACTTCTTTTTTTTTCTCTTTTGCTTGAGTATATTGAAGATTTACCACGTATCAGGCACTATGTTAAGCACTTAGTGTGCATTTTCTCATTTACTCCTCAGATGGCCCGTGTGGTACATCCTATTATTATCACCATTTTACAAATGAGGAACATGCTTCATGGAGGCCATAAATAACTTGTTTAAGATCACACAGCTGCTGACAGTCACTAATTAACCTGTGGGTCACATGGCTAGCAGATGAGAGAACCAGCCTGTAAACCCGGACTTACCCAACTCAACAGCTCAGGCTCTGAGCCTCTTCACTTCCTTCTTATGTAAAGACCATTGGCTAATCCTAAATATTTCCTTAGGCTATCAGGAGAAGTGGATGAATAAGGAGAAGAATAAATCAGGAGAAGTAAAACTGAGGGAGTAAATGCTTTTGATACAAACCATCAACTGCTCTTCCCAAAGTTTGCACAATTTATATGCTCCCAGAAATAGATTAAAGTATTTGTTTTCCAAAACCCTTGGGCCATACCTGTTAGGTGTTTCTTCATCAGAAATCTTTGCCAATCTAGCTGACAAAAAATATTCCATGTTTTGTGTTACAATGCTAGCTTTTATAATTGCTACCATAATTAAGTTTGCAAACTCATCCTAGAAAAAGTGCTACATACCTCATTGCTGAGTATCACTACAGTCACCTTTGAAGTACTCCCCTGGGGAAACTCTGCACCCATGTCAGTGCCTAATCCACCCTTCAAAGCAATTTTGGAACTCTTTTTCTGGAATAGCCATCAGAGCTGTTGTCGTATTACCCTTGATCTCCTGAATGTCATCAATATATCTTCCTTTCAATATTTCCTTTATCTTGGGGTAAAGAAAAAAGTCATTGGGGGCCAGATCAGGTGAATGGGGAGGGTGTTTCAATACAGTTTTTTGTTTACTGGCTAAAAACTCCCTGACACACAGTGCCGTGTGAATTGGTTCACTGTCGTGATGCAAGAGCCATGAGTTCTTGGTGAAAAGTTCAGGTCATTTCAGTCTAACATTTTCATGCCGATTTTTCAGCATTTCCAAATAGTAAATTTGGCTGACTGTCCAGTTGGTACAAATTAATGAACAATCCCTCTGATATAAAAAAAGGTTAGCAACATCGTTTTGACTCAATTTGGATGGAAATTTTTTGGTTGTGGAGAACTGGCTGACTTCCATTGTGCACTTCGACACTTTGTTTCAGGGTCGTATTGGTACACCCACATTTCATCACCAGCACAGCCTAAAACATCATCTTGCCTCTCCAAAAGGTCTTGACAAACTTTGACTCTCCTTTGCTTTTGTTCATCGGTGAGCTCCTTCGGGACCATGTTTGCACACACCTTTCTCATGCCAAGATTTTCAGTTAAGATTTTCCTGTTTCTCTATTGATGTTTACTTGGTCTGCTATGCTTCTCACAGTCAGTCGACAATTTTGATGCACAATTTGATGAATTTTTGCAACATTTTCATCAGTTCTGCTCTTTACTGGCCGCCCTGGTCTCTCTTTATCAGTGACACTCTCTCCCCTCAGAAAAACGTTTAATCCATTTGTACACCGCTGTTTTCTTCATGGCATTATCCCCACAAACTTGGATTAACATGTCTCAGATTTCACTGCCACTCTTGCCAAGTTTAACAAGAAATTTAATGTTTGTTCGTTGCTCTAATTCAAGCTTCGACATTCTTGTGACAGCATACAAAAACATGCAAAAACAATAATGAACACCGCTCAGCAAGACACCGCCATATGTCTACATGAACACAGCTGTGACACTCAGATATACCAAGGTTATGACACCTTACCGAGTTGTCTGTACAGTGCTGCCAATGTAAGTGCATGGTGGCGAGTTTGCAAACTTAATTGTCAGACCTCATATGTATCAGCAGAATGTAAGCCCCAAGAGGGTAGCAGTTGTCTGCTTGGTTCACTGCTGTGTCCCCAATGCTTAGCAGAGTGCCTGGTACACAACAGTCCCTCAAGAAAAATGTGCTGAACAAATAAATGAACAATGTGAATGCCAGGGATTGAGTTCAGTATTTTACATGACTTGTCTCATTTAGTCCTGACAACATTCTAGGCTTTAGAATAGTATTAATACTATTAATACCTTAGCTAGTATGTCTGACCCAGTGGGCACCCTTAAGGGCCTTGCTTTGAACCTCAGCTGTAGCTGCTGTAAGTAGGACTGCCCTGATTCCTTCCCTTCAACCCCACAGTGAATTCCTTGTACAGCACATAGGCTACCTTTTGTCAGATCACACCAAATACACCTTCATATTTGCTGACAATATGCTTATCCATTTTCCCATTATATAGTAAGAAAACTTTTGCTTTTTTTATTATTCAAAAAAGCTTCATTTTAAAATCTAGCTTTCTGGCTCTATGCTTGTGCCTTCAACATTTCCTAATGATTACCTGCTCCTCAATCACAAAAGCACATTTGATCCTGTCATAAGGCACATTTTTAGCAACCACAGAAGCACCATAAGCCCAGATGAAATGTTCTTTTTGTCAGTCTCATAGGAACCAGATCTTAAGGCATGTACCCCTTGAAGTTGACCAAGTATACACCGCATGTAGATTTCCATGCTGTCCCTATCTTTTTCAGTATAAACAGTTCTAATACTGGGGCTCAGGACAACCTAGTTTTGTTAGATTCTGTACTGTAAGATAGATACAACAGTATGTTAAATGCTGGACCATTCTGAATATCTGGAGACACTATCCCCAGAAGAGGAAAAGAAATAGACACTTAATTTTATTTAAGGAGGTTGGAAAGAACTGTCTATGTATTAAAAACATTAGCTCTAACCCTTTCTCACAGATTTTGCAAGTAACTTCCATTATTTTCATTTACCCTTTAGTTTTATTTATGGTATTTTTTAACTGGAAAATATTTTCCCTTTCTTGTAGCAAAATCTATCCGTCTCCCCCTTATGGGTTCTTTCTTTGCTATTACATATATAATAGAAGTCTTTTCTACTTTAAGTCCACAATAACCATTTCTCTATGGAATTTTCTGGACTTGGAATAAAACTCTTGGCTTTCCGATGTAAAATCAAGGTGGTGGTGCATAAAGCACTCCATCTCCACATAATGCCACCAGATTAGTTTTACAATTGCTCCAGGGTGATCTAAACCCCTCAAGGGACCTAGGAGAGAAGATGGGAGCATCAGTCCTGTTTCTTCTCCAGGTCCTATAGACTGGTAGTGCTGTTGACAAAGCATCTGTACATCATCACTACTACTTGAGTTTCTTAGGGTCAATAACTTGGGTTTTGCCTAGCATTGTAGGCAATAAGGAGGCATGTTTGCATAAACATATGTATATTCATACAATTTTCCTCATAAAGCTTCAAAGATCTGAACAGCAACAACAAAAACTGAAGCTAAATGGTCCTCTATAGTAGTAAAAAGTTGTATCAGAAAGAAAAAGGAAAAAGATAAAACCAAAACTCAGCCAAGTGCAATATATGTTAAAACATGGAGTTTTCTATGTATGTGACTGAGAATCGTTTAGGATGAAGGAATTTGCACCATACAATGAGTTAACTGGTAATGAGTGTTTAAAAAAAAAAAAAGCAAGAAAAGAAACAACAGATCCAAAATGGAGTCACTTGTGCTAAGCCCTGGTCATCAACCCGAGACTTACTGCCTAACCTAATTGCAATTTTAGCTTCTCCCAGGAATATAACCTTTAACCAGTCAATATGGAATTGCTTTGTCACCACAAGTGAAGGAAGGTGACCTTGCCTGAACCAATCCACTTCTTTCTTGCCCCTTTCTGCCTAGAAAAGCCTGTCATTTTGTACGGCTCTTTAGACCTCCTTTGTGTTTACTAGATGGGCGACTGCCCAAGTCATGAATCATTGAATAAAGCCAATAATATCTTTAAATACTCAGTTGAATGTTTTTAACATGACTAATGGATTCTAAGTATTTGTTTAATTCCAAATAAAGGGCCCTATTTCTATTACGCATCCTTCCTATCTAAGATCATCATAGACTGATTACGATTGTGATAGGAGTCTCTAGAATAATCCCCCTCTGGTTCCTGCCTCCTGGTATTCACATCCTTGTGTAATCCCTTGCTTTCAATGTGGGCTAGATTTAGTGACTCATTTCTAAAAAAAAAGAACATGGCAGAAGCAATGGTATGTCACTTCTGAGATGAGGCTATGAAAGACTGCAGGTGCCATAGGGGATGCTCTGACTCTTTTTAGCTCCCTTGGATTATTTGCTCTGGGGGGCGCCAGCTACCATGTTGTCAGTCGCTCCTTACAGAGTGGCCAATGTAAGTGAGCTTGGAGGTGAATTTTCTGAGACTGATGATAACCAGGGTATAAGCTTAAATGTGGATCCTCCCCTAGTCTAGTCTTTATTTATTTATTTTTTTGGGGGGTGGTTCCCAGGCTGGGAACTATTCTAATCTTTAGATGAGACCATGGACCTGGCTGACAGTTCATCTGCAACCTCATGAGAGACCCAGAGCCACAGGCACCTAGATAAGCTGTGCCAAGATTCCCGACCACAGAAACTGGGTTATCATACATTTTTTTTTTTGTCATTAACACTAAGTTATCTTTAGTGTTGTCATTAACTAAGTTGTCATTAACACTAGATAACTATTTAAATAGCAATAGATAACTAATATACTGGGATTGGTACAATAAGTTAACATTTATGTTCTTAGGTACAAATGACTAAAAATAGATAGGCAGACAAATCTGTTAAAATGTCATGTTTTTTCTGTCATGTTTTAGTATTTCCTGCATTGAATGTGAAGAAAATAAACTTTTCCCCTAGATGAAACTATTGGATATTATCTTTATCCATAAATAGACTACATATATAGTAACTGCATTGCATCTTACTTATTAAATACAAATTATAAATGAAAATGCAGAAATGATAGCATTCTGTAGAGAGGTAAAATCTAGACTATATTATTTAGCTATATTCTGGACTGCTTCTTTCATTTTGTGTGTGTGTGTGTGTGTGTGTGTGTGTGTGTATAATGCAAATGAGGTTTTTAGTTGAAATTTGAGGTAAAAAGAATCATTTTGCCAAGTTTCCTTTGACTTATTTAAAAGATCTGAAATCGATTACCATAAAGTACATGTCCATATAAGGTCTACGTGACTTTGACTTTGAGATCTGTTTATGTCTTTGTGTTTATATGTTACCTAAGCACCTCTCATGATGAAATGTCTAAAAAAATTTCCCAGGGAAAAAGGAAGAGGACTGAGACCAATATCCAAACAATGTTTATGGAAGCCAATTTACTTTAGCAGCAGTTTTACAATAAAATAGATGATATTTTCAAATTTATAAATCCATAAACCTGGGTATAAACACCAGACTGATGTAGCTCCATAAAAAATACCACGTTGTAACCTCTGAAAACTAAGTAGGTAATAGCAATGTTGATTAATCTCAACTTAAGTGCTCATCCCTCCTACTATTTTCAGAAGTTAATAACTATCCTGAGGCATTTTAAACTTACATGTAATGTTCAGTGGAATTTTTCTATGATGAATACCCTAATATGTCAGGAAGTTCTAATTAGCAACTACTGGCCATTCATCACAAAACCCTCACACTGCTGCTGTAACTGCATTTCTTCAAATAGGACAGGAGGAGACTCCCACAAATTCTGAGGGTGGTTTTTGATCATTATGTACTACAGGGAATAACAGTATATTTGCTATTATTTCTATAAGATATAACTGTATCTAGACAATTGACGTGCTCAATGCAGAACCAAAACAAAGTCAATTTGTTTGTGTGTTTTGGGAGACCAGTGTCTCAAAGTGAGCCTATACTATGCCTTACACACCCTTATGGGCTCCAGGTTTTCTTGCAAGGTACAAGTAATATATTCAGATGTCATGGAGGTAGCACCAAATATGTCTAGTGTCCCTTAGTGTCCCTTAGCAAAACTATGATAGCAGTGCTTATTATGAAATTATCTAAATATTTAGAGTATATTTACATTTTTCAACCACATCAGCTTAACTTTTAAGCTCCATGTGTTTCCTATTATGTGAACTACTTCCTTTTATTCACCTTCAATGTGCTCTTTGCAAGGCTTGAGGAATATTGTTTTGTTCCAGTTGAGTTGTCTAAGAGCAGGGAGAAATGCCTTCTTACTGATTATTTTCTTTCTAACTTGTAGCACAATAGATGGCCATAGAGTAAATTCTCAATAACTACTTAATGAATGAATGAATGAGTAAAGGAATCTTCTAAATACACTTTAGATTATTTTTTTCTAAGTTCAAAACTTTATTTTTGCCCACATAAGAGCAATTCAATATTTTCTGCCTGTTTGCATAGCCTCATACTAACTTCAGGTTATTCCCATTTACTTGGGCTTTTCATAATCAGAAAAACTTAGTGTCATTGTACCTTCATTCCTCCAAATAATTCATAAAAGCATTAAATGTCACTGTTGACACTTCTTCCGCCAAGAAGTGGCCTTTTATCCTAAACCATTGTTTCTTGTCTCTAAGCAACTTTCCTGTGCATTACAGCAGTCTCCATCCCAACATGATGACTCAATTTTTAAAACAGCCTTTTGTGTGGAACTTTGTGAAAGGCTTTTTGAAAATCTAAATAGACACCATTCATGAGCTTTTGTCCATACGTATATGTGCTTCCTAAAAGAGCTTTGAAGGAGGTCTGATTCCTCTTATGGAAACCATACATTCTCCTCCAGCTGCTGCCTGACCTCCCTCAGTGGCATTGGCATAGAATTGTTTTTGGAAGGCGGGATAGGAGCTCAGCTCTTCTGTTTATCTGCTTTGACTGGGTCTTTAATCCTTGTCAGGTATTACAGAATAATGTCAGGTTAAGATTGACAAAATCAAACTGTCCTAAAAGAGATGAATAGCTCTGGTTATGTTAGCATATTGAGGTAAAAAAAAAACATGGAAAAATGGCATCAGGTATGGTGCATATGAACAGAAAAAAGAAAACAAGGTTAGAAATATGGGAAGTTGGTGGTTGCCTATCAAAGGTCCAGAATGTCTTAGGTCCTTTACGATTCTGAAGATGATGTCCATTTTCCTTTTCTTTAGATTCTCCTGTCCTGTGATTTCTTCACCAACATGCTCTTGTCCAACCCTGATGAATGTTTCTTCTCAAGAGTCTTTCCCTGGATGCTCTTTTTGCCTCTTCCATGTTGTTTCCCAGGTCCCATCCTTGGCTTTATTTTTGTCTCCCTCTATAGGTTCTCCATGGTCCATTTCATATGCTCCTATGGATTTAGGTAGTTTATTTACTCTATAGACAGAGAAAAAAATGTGAATTTGGGAAGCATTCTTGCTCTCTGAGCTTCAGATAAGTCTATTCCATGTTGATATCCCATGGACAAACCAAACATGTATCCAAAATTAAGTAACATCTTAACACGTCTGAAATCAAATGAATCATCTCCATATAATTTAAGGCCCATACTATTATATATGACACAACCCATGTTTCATGGACTCTAATCAGAAGCTGAACAGGATAGGGTACAAGTAGGCTCAGAAACAACTTTGAACTCAGTGGAAAACTCAGTGATTTCTCCCTCCAAATGATACCTCTACTTTCTTCTATACATCTGTTTCTTTTTTCCCCTTGTCATAGACTAACTTCTGCTTCTCAGTCTATCTGGTGGGAAACAATGAAGATTTCTATCTTCCTGCTTTAGTCACACAGAGTGAGATTGGCTTGATTCTCTCTGGGCCCTAAATTCAAAATTCCAAGGAAGAAAGTCACCAGATCAGCCATGGTCAAGATATCTATCCATAAATCAATCAACTTTGGCCTCACATACAGGGTTACAATGTATGAAATTTGTAGTTGTCTTATAGCTCACTGATGCTCTATTCATTTTGCTTTTAACCCTTTTTATCTATGTGTTTCATTTTGGACAGTTTCTACTGCTGTGTATTTAATTTTACTATTCATTACTTATGTTGTGTCTAATCCGCTGTTAAACCCATCCCGTGTATTTTTGACCACAGATACTGTATTTTTCATGTCTAAAAGCTTAGGTTGTTTTTATACTTTGTTTCATTTCTCTGCTTAACACGTTCAACCTTTCCTTTAGATTTTTTTTTTTTTTTTTTTTTTTTTTTTTTTTTTTTTTTTTTTTTTTTTTTTTTTTTTTTTTTTTTTTTTTTTTTTTTTTTTTTTTTTTTTTTTTTTTTTTTTTTTTTTTTTTTTTTTTTTTTTTTTTTTTTTTTTTTTTTTTTTTTTTTTTTTTTTTTTTTTTTTTTTT
>PVJL010003859.1:0-63202 GCA_004026885.1 Lyroderma lyra | reverse complement strand
TATCTTTGTCTAATGTAATATTTGTGTCATTTCTGGGTTTGTTTCTAGTGATTGATTTTTCTCATTATACATTGTATTTTCCTGCTTATTTGCATGCCTGGTCATTTTTCACTGGATGCCAGACATTGTGAATTTTATCCTCTTAGGTACTAGACACAGGAGACTCTCAGTTGAGTGGCATCCAGGGGAACTGGTATATTCTGGAAAAATGTAAATAATTTCTCCATTAACTGGAATTTAAGCAACCAGCAAAATCTCAATCAGTTGGTTGCTTGAGTTCTGGTTAATGGAGAGTGTGCTGTATTTTTCTATTCCTATAAATATTTTCTTGTGCTTTATTCTGGGAAGCAGTTAAACTACTTGGAGGGGATTCCCTGGTGGAGTACTGGCACTCTCACCGCAACAGCCTGGGTTCAATTCCAGCTCAGGGAACCAACCAAACCAAACCAAAACAAAACAGAAACAAAAAAACCAAACCAAACCAAAACAAAACAAAACCTACTTGGAAACAGTTTGATCTTTTTAAAGCTTCTTTCAAGCTCTGTTAGGCAGGATGAGAGCAGCCTTTATTCTGGAGCTAATTTTGTCACACCACTGAGACAATTCTCTTTTGAATACTCTACCTGATGTTCTGTAAATTACAAAGGTTTTATTTAATACAACTCCTTCTATTCCTATCCAGTGGTTCCTTCTCAAGCCTTGAGTAGTCTCCCCTTCTGAGTATGCTATTTAAGGTCTAATAGTTACGAGGTTTTCATTCTGGCTGGTGAGAAAACAAACTCTTCCCAGCCCTGTTTGATCTCTGAGGATTGTTCTGCCTCCTCTCTGGTGGTACTTCCTCTCGTCTCCAGAAGTTTACTCAAAGGTATGTGCTGCTCAATATGCAGCTGAAGAACTGAGGGGAACCCTCTGCAGTTCTCTGAAGCTCTCCTTCTGTACAGTCCTCCACCCTGCAAATTCTAACCCCTTTCACTTCAATTGTGTCATTTTCAGTTCTGTTTTCTCAACTCCGAGGATCCACTGGGCTCTGTTAGGGTTTCTCCCTGCTTGACCTCGAAACTGTAGGCAGCAAGCTGGGACAACAGCAGGTCTCACTTTATTTGTTTTCCTTGTCTTAAGGAATAATGTCCTGAGCTTCCTGTTTTACAGTGCCTCAGTAGCAATGCCATCTTGCCATTGGAGATGGGATAATACCATAACCATGAGATCTGAGTTCAGGGTACATTTTTCTTAAAAAAGTAGGGCAGATAAATGGAAGGCAGTCAGGTCTTATGGCCTTCATTGCAAAATAAAACACTCTGGGTCATTTCTATCCTGTGAACTATCCCAACTCAAGTTTTGCCTTTTTATCTCATTTTTCTGTATTTGGCATCTAGTATAATTACATAGCCATAAAAAGAGTATTGACTGTTATTTTATACATGTTCAATAATCATAAGCAGTTGGACTGTGCAGAAAAACTATTATAATGACTGATATTAACAGACAGGTAAAAACAATTAGACAAAATTGAACAGGTAGGGCTAGCATAGCTAGAAAATGACTGCCAGGAAGTCTTGGCAGGGTCAGGACCCATGGTTACGGCACAACAAATAGCTGAGTTCTGAGAGAACAATGCCTTGGGTTAAAACCTGTGGTTACTACACAACAGGCAACTAAATTATGAAAGAAACCATGATATTCCTTATTTCCAAGCTGGCTTTGTTCAAGCCTCACAGAACTCTAACTTACTTGCTTTCTTTCCCTTAGATCTTCCTACCTACCTGTACACACACAGTATGTCCACTCCATTGAATCATAAAGCCCTGCGGACATCAGAGTCTAGTAAACATTAAAATAAGTTTTAGGAACAAAGCCTCAGGTCTGTTAACCACAGAAACAGAGTTTTTTAAATGGTTAAACTGATTAGGGTGACACTGGTTAGTAAGAATTACATAGGTCCCAGGTGTACAATTCTACAATTCACCTGTGTGTTGCATTATGTGTTCACTATCCAGAGTCAGTTCTCTTTCCATCACCATATATTTGGGTCCCCTCTCTTTTCCCGCCCCCCACCCTTCTCCCTTACCCTCAGGTAACCACTGAACTATTGACTGTGTCCATGAGTTAAATTTTCTTGGTTGCTTTCAGTTTTATATTCCACGTATAAGTGAAGTCATACAGTTCTTGGTTTTTTTCTGTCTGGCTTATTTCTCTTAGCATGATGATCTCCAGGTCCATGCAAGTTGTTGCAATGGCAGTATGTCATCTTTTCTTACAGCTGAGTAATATTTCATTGTGTGTATGTACCACAGCTTCTTTATGCAGTCATCTATTAAAGGACACTTTGGTTGTTTCCATAAGAAAGAGTTTTGATCAACTAAAGATCACATCTTGGCCTCATCTGTGTTTCAGTTCTGGACTCATGAAAGTGGAACTGCCCGATAAACCACATCCCCTGAAAACTGGACTGAGCAAGGCCATGACTGACACCAGGATCTGAAGCCACAATCAACTGCTCCCTGCCTTAGCCCCGGCCAATCCGTAGAGCTCATAACCCTCACTCCCTAGTAACTGTGTATGATGATTTTTTCCTTTGTATAAGGCTAGCTACCAGAGGCCATCAGTGCAGGTGTCCCTGTTGGACTCTGCCCATTCTGCCTTGAGCGTACTTAATAAAACCACTTCTCTTTTTCCTACTTTGTCTTGTGAATTCTTTCACAACTCGCGAGCACCCATAAAATCTATAAAAATAGATTCTGAGTTCAATATCAATCCATAGGTATATAAGCCTTGTTGATATCCTGGGATAGATGTCTACCTCTGATGTTGGTGGCTTCTTCACATCCTCAAGGAGCCTTGATGTCCACAGACAGGGGTAGATGTCCATTTGCAGTTTGGCACCTGATAAGGTCCCTTCTAACGAGGTGGGAGAGTGTCTTTTATTTGCCATCCTTTCCAAAAAATCAATAGCTAAAGTCTTTGTCTCCTGGGAGCTTGCTGTGAAAGAAAGCAGTTAACAACTTGGCATTTTCTGGAAGTGACTCTATCGAACCTTGGCAATAGTATAAGATGTCTCTTTATAATAACGTCAGCTCATATGTTTCTTCATCTAACTCCAGCTTAAATGTACTGTGATGCATGAAGGAATGCAAAAAATGAAAAATGGGGAGTCAGGGAGCAGGGAAGAACCAAGCAGCTGTCTTGGGTTTCCCATAGCCCCAACTATCTGTTAATTTACAACCATTGTTTACTCATACAATAAACCCTAGAAGTTTTCCCACATATATTGAGATTTTAGTTCTTAAAACTCTAATGTCTGATGAAAACTCTAAGACATAATCAATTAGCATTCATTGGCTTGGACATTTTGTAACCTCTAGAAACATTTTCATAGACATAAAAGTCAATTATTAATAGGACTTATTTTTATTATACCCAGGCAAAACAAAGACTTGTCTGTTTTACTTAAACCAGCAAACTTAACCTATCTTTTTTTAAAAATCTTTTTAAAATTTATTGGGGTGACATTGATTAGTAAAAATTACATAGGTCCCAGGTGTACAATTCTACATTACATCTTCTATGTGTTGTATTATGTGTTCATCACCCAGAGTCAGTTCTCTTTCCATCACCATATATTTGTGTCCCTGTCCCTTCTCCCCCACCCGCCTCCCTCCTCTCCCTCAGGTAACTACTAAACTATAGACTGTGTTCATGAGTTTTCTTTCTTTGATTGATGTCAACAATCAAACCCAATTTTTCCATCCCTTTTCCTTATTTTACCCACTCTCCCATCCCTCCTCCCATTTTAAAGAAGTCCTTCTAATATTTTTTGTAGTGCTGGTTTGGTGGTGACTGAGAAACTCTTTTCTGTCCTTCAGTTTTGAATGCTAGCCTTGCTGGATACATTATTCTTGGTTGTAGAGCCTTGGTTTTCATCACGTTGAATACTTTCTGTCAATCCCTTCTGGCCTGTAAAGTTTCTGGTGAAAAATCATCTAAGAATTGAATAGGTGTCCCTTTATAAGTTACTACTTGCATTTCTCTTGCTGTTTTTAGAATTTTCTCTTTTTAACTTTTGCCATTTTGATTATGATGTGTCTTGGTGTGTTCTTGTTTGGGATCATCTTGTTTGGGATTCTCTGTGCGTCCTGGGCTTGCATGTCTATTTCCTTCGCCAGGTTAGGAAATTTTTCAGTCATCATTTCTTCAAATAATTTCTTGATCCCTTGCTTTTCCTCTGTCCCTTCTGGTACACCTATGATTCTGATATTCTTCTGCTTAAAATTATCCCAGAGGAATCTCAAACCATTCTTATTTTTCTGGTTTCTCGTATCTATCTGTTCTGAATGTGTGTTCTTTGCTGGCTTTTCCTGCACATCACTGCTTTGCATTTCTATTGTATCGAGTTTGGTGACTTTTGTTCCATTCTTCATTTTAGTTAGTGTAGTCATTATCTCTCTCTGGTCCTTTTGTAATGGTTTGTAAGTCTTCTTTAATGCCTGCTATCTCTCTGTTGAAATTATCATTCAGTTCCTTAGGCATTTTTTATAATCATTGTTTTGAGCTGTGTTTCTGATGGGTCACCTGTCCCCATGTCTTTAATTCTCTGGTTTCTCATATTTGCAACCTCTCTGGACCCTCCCAGCGGCAATTTCTTTGATGTTCGCTGCTGGAACTGGGTCGTCAGAGGTCTGTGGGGGAGGGGCGTTTGAGGCTTTTTTTTTTCCCCTGTGGCTCTGGGGATTGTGCAGGGAATGTGGGTGTGATTAAGCCCTTTCTCTTCTAGGTTTGCCCCATGCACAAATTCCCCCCGCCCCCCCGAGCCTTGGGGTCAGTCCTGTGTGCTGGTGTTTCAAAATGTCCTGGTTGTGGGCTGAGAAATGCATGAAGTCCCCTCTCTCCTTCTCCTTTCCAGCCTGAGTGTTTGCGCTGCAGCTCCTCACTGCTCAGTTGCTCCCCCTCCTCTGGGAACTGGACTGTGGTCCAGTCACTGTGTTTTGGGGACCAGTCTGCACCTCCTGGGACCAAAGTGAGGTGGTTGTGGTATGTCACACACCGCCTCTGTCTGAGGCCCTGAGTGCTCTCCTCCTGTCTTCTTCTTCCTCCCTTCCCCAGTGGTAGAATTCCAAGTGGGGACCTGCACAAGTGGCGTGTCTCTGCAATTCCCCTTTTATTTCTCCTTTGTTTCATCCTCTACACACTTGCAGGTCATTCCAGGGTACCCTGCCTTTCTCCCTGGGGTCCCCACTGGTTTCTCTGGGATCTGTTGTGCTACTGTACTGGATGCCTTACAGCCACCCATCTCTGCTACTCTGGATTCGGGAATCTGAACAATCACCACCCCTGCACTGGCTGTTCGGGTTGCTGAAGCAAATGTCCTTTCTTGTTTGGAGCTAACGACAGTTCAGTCTTTCGTTTAACCAGCAAAGATTCTGTTCAGACTCTCAGTAAGCAATCTAATTAAAAAGCTAAAATGAAAGGCAGCAACCATTTTCCCCCCTTTCCCTGGGTTATTTCAACCCTTAAACACCTCGAGGATTTTCTAAGAACAGCTCAAATAAAGTCACGGCCTACTACTTAAAGCAAAGAGGCCCAGCATTCCAAGAGAAACTCATTCAAGTTCATTTGCTACAAGCAGGGAGCCAGTGGGGCACAATGTGTCTATAATAGCACCAGGTCTGGGTCTGCATGATGGTCTTGGGTGGGCTTCTTTGAAATCCTGCCAACTACCCCAACTATTATAAACATTGATGTAAGAAATGTCTAAACCCGTACAGCAGCAGTGCTCAAACTTTTGGCTTCCCTGGGCCACAATGGAAGAATAATTTTCTTGAGTCACACAGAAAATACACTAACACTAACACTAACAATAGCTGATGAGCTAAAAAGCAAAAACAAAATCAAAGGTGGCAAATAAAATCTCATGTTTTAAAAATTTGTATTGGGCTGTATTCAATACCTTCTGGGCTGCAGATTGCTGTAGAGAAATTGTTTTGAGATGTTTTTTTTTTTAAATTTTCTTTCTTTACATTTTTATTAAATGTATTGGGGTGATGTTGGTTAATAAAAATATATAGGTATCAAGTGTTCAATTCTATAACACGTTATCTATATATTGCACTGTGTTCACCACCCAGACTTAGTTCTCTTTCCATCACATATGAGGGCTGTCCAGAAATGTAATATGAAAAAGGCAATACGAAGCCGTGTAACATGAAAAATAGAGGCATTTGTGGCTGCATTTTTTTCTGGGCAGCCTTTGTCTATTTGACCCACTTTACCGTCTTCTACTACTTCTCCACCTCCGTTACCCTCTGATAACCACTAACCAAACTGTGTTCTGTGTCTATGAGTTTTTGTTTGTTTGCTTGCCTCGTTCGTATGTTGCTTTCAGTTTCACATCCCACACTTGAATGAAGTCATATGGTTCTCAACATTTTCTGTCTGACTTATTTCACTTAGCATGACACTCTCAAGCTCTATCCATGTTGTTGCAAATGGCATGATTTCATCTTTTCTTATGGCCAAGTAATAGTCTATTTTATATACTTGTACATACCACAGCTTCTTTATCCAATCATCTATTGAAGAACACTTTGGTTGCTTCCATGTCTTGGCCACCGTATATAATGCTGCACTGAACAAAGATGGACATATATCTCTGTGGATAAATGTTTTCAGATTTTTTGGACAGATATCCAGAACGGCGATTGCTGGGTCATCTGATAATTCTATTCTTAATTTTTTGAGAAACCTCCACAATGTTTCCCATAGTGGCTGTACCAATTTACATTCCCACCAGCAGTGTATGAGGGTTCCTTTTCCTCTACAATTTCTGCAACATTGTTATTCCTTGTCTTGTCGATAACAGCCATTCTAACTGGTGTGAGATGATGTCTCATTATCGTTTTTGTTTGCATTTCCCTAAAAGCTAGTGAAGTTGAGCATTTTTAGAAA
The DNA here is from genome assembly GCA_004026885.1 of Lyroderma lyra. NCBI lineage: Eukaryota > Metazoa > Chordata > Mammalia > Chiroptera > Megadermatidae > Lyroderma > Lyroderma lyra. Next base: position 56,260 of record PVJL010003859.1, on the reverse strand, counting down.
TATATCTGTTGGCCGTTTGTATGTCTTCTTGGGAGAAGTCTCTGTTTAGGTCCTCTGCCCATTTTTTAATTGAATTGTTTGTTTTGTTGTTGTTGAGTTGTAGGAGTTCTTTATATATTATTTTGGATATTAGCCCCTTATTGGTGGTGTTGTTTGCAAATATCTTCTCCTCCTCAGTTAGTTGCCTCTTTGTTTTGTTGATGATTTCTTTTACAGAAGCTTTTTTTAGTTTGATATAGTCTCATTTATTTATTTTTGTTTTTACTTTGAGGTCAACTTTATAAAATCCTCTCTGAACCCAAGGTCCACAAGCTAAGTACCTCTGCTTTCTTCTATGTAATTTATTAAACCTATAGAGAATTTTGATAAGAGGTTTTTTTAAAAACCAAACTGACACCATATGCCAAGGAGCAAGATCTCAAATGCTACTCAAGCCCCCCACCCCCTGCCATTTTTGTCTTTTATAATGTCAGTTTTGAGGCACTCAAGTCTGCTATCTTGCTTAATTTAGCTTTTTAAAAATTATGATAGTGTTAGTAAATTTAATGACAATTTGGGAAAGAGAAGCATCTCATTATTTTGGAATTATATTCATCCTGTCACTTTGAAGATTATGCTAAGTTCTGAATATGAATAAATCTCATTGAAAGAACTAATATACCCGAAAATTGCTCAATGACTCAAGTGTGCTATTATAGAACTTAGAAATGGAAAATATCTAATACTGCATCTCTTCCCTGGTGAAAGGCAAGGCAAGTGAGACATTTTAGCTGTTTTGTTTCATCATTTTTGTTTTATAGCTATAGAGGTACTTAAGAATGTGGCCCAATTTTTTTCATAGGCACTATTCCTGTATGATCATTATAGAAAGTCAACTCTTTTATCTCTTCAGCAGCTGAACTTGTACACACCAAGTGAAACAGAATAGAAAAATGCTTGTTGTTTTAGAACTCGAGAATATGCATGAAAGGAAAAAAATGCATTTTTTCCCCCTGATGAAAACTATTTCCTTACCTTCCGGAAATTTAAAAACAACCATCTGGTAGTCAACCCTGTTTTTCTAGCAGATGGCAATAATCCATAATGGGTGAGCAGGATGAATGGAATGAACACAGGGTGTGAGCAAGAAGAGGGCTGGGAGCTCTCAATGTGCTAATGCAGGAAAAATGATGAGTCTCAGGAGAAGAAGATAAATAATGGGTTGCTGAACTTGGTACACTGGGAGCTAACAACAACTCTCATAAAAGGGGATCACATCATTCATATTTAATTATTATATAAAATATAAAAATAAAGCAAGTTGCGCCATTTGTGACATTTTTATTTTCAGAATCCTAAAGTACAGCTGACAGAATGGAGAAGTTGTTGATATTCAAGTAGAATTAATCAAACTCAGCACCAAAGAGAAATTGTTCCTAACAGAAGTTACAAATTCAGAGAGATTTTCAAAAAAAGGGGGAAAGGAATCAGCAGGAATTGCTGATGAAACCTTGAGACTATTTCTCTTCCCCTCCACCATGACTTGATAAGGAATCCTGCTGACACTTCATTAGCCTTCCAAAATCTATTTAATTTGAGTATACCTACCTGGTTGTGATTTTAGATAATATCGTACACATCCAACCCAATGTTATGCTATCTCATGCAAATAATTCATAGTATGCTATTGTCCAAAATTACTATAAAATTCTATCCTTGACAGGTTTTATGTGAAAGAATTCCCCCCCCCCCCCACTGAATATCTTATCATTTTTCTCCTCTGGGTTCTTTTTCCTAAGTACTAAATATTCCTCTGATAAAAAATATTCTCTTTCTTTTGAAGACTAAATAGTACCAACTTTATCATTGTTTTTACCATTTTCCTTTCTTTCTTATTGAAAAATAACAATATGACCACTCAGACTTTAAAAATAAGTTTGTGAAACAGAGATTTGAAATTTAAACAGTTAAAGTAAACTGGAGAGAATCTAAACAAAGTTGTTTATTAGGACATATTCATACAAAACTCTAAGGAAGCTGTTAGAAACATTTTTTTATTTTGTTTTGGTAAACAGATAATTATTTATTTAATATTGGTGAAGATACATAAAACAGAAAGACAAAGATAACAGTGATGAGAGACAGGATCCAGAGAATTCAGTTTTTCCTTTAGACAATACATTTTAAAGGAAGTTATAACGAAAAATGCTAAGCTTTTGTCCTTTTTTTTTTTTACATTTTGTCTTCATTATAAATATAAAAATACTGAAAATATAGAAAAGTAAAAAAGAAGTTACCAAGTTGAAGACAACTACTAATATTTTAGTGTGTTGTCTTCCATAGCTTTTTTCCTAGAGAGAAATTTCTTTTTCACCTTTAAAAAAATCTGTTTTCATAGTTGTTTCATGCTTTTTATGACTTATCACATTACATAATAACATACATACGAGGTGTGTCCAGAAAAAAATCCAGACATAAATGCCTCTATTTTTCATATTAAATGACTGGATACTTTCCGGACAGCCCTTGTATTTTTCTTATGTGATTAGAAACACTTAAAAAGTAACTTAAATTGCTTCACAATGTTTTGGTAAGGATGAACCATACTTCAACCTTGTTGGATATTTATTTAGTTTCTCCTTTTTGCTATTAGCCCTGTGATGAACACGTTGGTGTATACAAAATATTTTCCATGTTTAGACTTTCTTAGAATGGATTCTGAGAAGTTACTAGTTTAAAAAGAACAAAATTAAATCTTTAATTTTGATTTGTATCACTGCCAATTATCTTTTTAAGAGAGCAGTGGTGCAAGCAATGTGCAAGAAAGCAGCTTCACAACTGATGCCACTACGGAGTATTATCATAAGAACAACCAACCAAACCCTTTGCTAAATAGTCTCTCATTAGTGTTTTAATTTGCATCTCCTCAATGACTAGTGAAATGAAACCTTTTCCCATTGTTTGTTCAAAGACGAATTTCCTATGTTGTGAATGGTTTACTTATGTCCACCAAGAGGATTAACAAGCATGGTCCAGAGAAAGGCCTTCTGTATGCAATGCTGTGGGCTGTGGAATTCCTCCTCTTTAAGTCATTCCAGACCGCTTGTCAACAGCAACTTGAAGGGGCAATCTGTAAGAGTAGGAAAGATAAGTGATATCTGAGTTCTCTCTGCTGTACAAGTGAAATAAAAGGTCATGTTACCATGGCAAAATGGCATATTATTCCTTTACTTAACCCAGTACTCATTTAATACTGCATCCAGTACTTTTTGATGACTTTTCAAACATGTTATATATGATAATACCAGGAATATGCCTCAGCATGAGTCACTGTGAAGCCATGATGGTTCCACAAAAGGTTGTCATTCCAGGGGATCCTTTAAAATGATTTAATTAGATGTGGTTTAACTTAATTTAACTTGGAGTGTATCCTTTATTCTGTAGCCAGTTCCTAAAAGGCTGGCACTTCTCTGTATAATTTTTCTTATGGATATAACTAGAGCAAGTATTAGAGGGAGCTTAATGACACACTCCCTGACTTTGAAGTAAAGGTGGATGAGTTGAACTGTTCGCACTCTGCACTGGTGACTGAATATCCAGACTCAGGCTCAAATAAGGTGCCTCCTACTGGCAATGACAGAGCTTAAGACCAGTAAATAAGACTCAATGGTTAATGACTTTCTGCCTTTGTTCTATTTGGTCAAATAAGGAAACTCCCTATATGTCCCTATTTGAAAAATGGGGATAATAATAGTTTCTCTTCTTATCCAAGGGATATTTTAAAGATTACATGAGAAGAAAGAATATTTTGAGGTTGCAAGAAAGAGATTAATATATTGTAGTAAATATTATTGTAAAATATAATCAAAATCCAAAAATGACTTCCTTTGTCAAATATACTGGGGTGCCAAAAAATGTATACACATTTTAAGATATGTTATCTATGTATTACTTTTTGAAGTTGAATTGAATTAGAGTAGCAACGTGTAGTATGATGTGCACTCAAAAGATGGCATTAATCAAATGAACGCTAGTGTGACCATGCGACAGGCAGAACAAACGGCTGAAGCATGGTTGTCATTTGAAGAGCACAAGACCATTTGCCAAGAAAATGGAAAGGATGAAGAGGTACAGTAAAATTTCTCCCACATTCTCATGACTTCTACCTATGGGGGACCTAAAAGGGTGTGGTGTACTGTAGAAAACTGGCTACACTGGCGCTACTGTGGGAAGAAACTGAAATAGCAGGCACCACGATACAAGTGGACAACTCGGTCAACGTTGCTCAAACAGTAGTTCGCCATCATCAGAAGTGTCTCTGGACACTGATGGTAACCACTTTGAGCACCTCCTGTAATTGCAGAAGTCAAATGTGACTTGTATTCATCTTTTGTTATTGGTGCATATTGAGTATTACAATTTTAATACAGATATTTTCCTTTCTTAAAACATGTATACATTTTTTTGGCACCCTTTGTATTGAGGTAAAGAGAATCAAGGAAAATTGGGAGTGAAAAGGATCCAAGTCAACTCTCTCATATGACAGAGAAAGAAACTGAGGCTATGTGAGGTATCATCTAAGATGACCCTTGTACAAGATGACACTGCTAATTACTGACAAAATGAAAATGCTAATTTGGGAGTCCTGAATTCCCTCAAGAAATCTTACTGCTGCTCCATCCCCCAATACAGTGGGTGGAAAATTATTATGCACCATCAAGTAAAGAATTCAATTTTATTTCCTTATCATCTTTAAGAGAATTATTTCCAATGCCCCTTGCTCGGGGATCGAACCCAGGCTGTGGCAGTGAGAGTGCTGAAGCCTAGCCACTACACCACCAGGGAACCCCACTCCAATGCCCCTTTTATTTTATTAGTTAATTTTTTCATAGTAAAAATAATTACTTTTAATAGGCTAAAATATGTATATAAAGTTTTGTGACAACAGAATGTGAATTTATATGTAAAACATTATTACATATATTTAAAAATTTAAGAAGTAGGTTTCAAAGAGCAGGTTTTAATCAAATTGAAGCCTCTTCTAACACTTACCCCACTTTGACACAATACTATTCTCTATCAGGCAGTGGAGTACTGCAAACACACAGGAGAACGAAGGTCACCAAAATGAAGTGGAACCAGTTTGACAGAGAGTGTGCAATCTCATTACAACAGATTGATGAATATGAGAAGAAATAAATTTGTTAGCCACTAAGGAAGAAGGTTCTGGAATCTTCGTGCTTTTAGAGAATACACATTTCTTTTCAGCTAAGTGAAGAAAATGTGTGAACTCTACAGAAATACTGTGAATTGCAATAAGGAAATTGAATATCAATACATCAGAGAATCTTCTTCATCAAAGCCTGGGAAAACAGACAATAAGTTGGTTTATTTGTGAAGCGACGGGACACGACGGGACACTTGCAAATGGTGAAGAATTCAAACACGTCATTATGGTGATAGCCATGCTCAGGTGGGAACTGAAATGAACTTTATCAAATCAAGGGGAGAGAGTTTTTCTTCTTTCCCCCATTTTTAAAAAACTATTAAAGGACTTTTGCTTTCTTTCTCATTTTTTTCCCAACCTAAGTAGGATTCATATATATTTAGGCATATCATACAAAATTCATTCCTCTTTTATTCTACACGCACACGCACACACACAAAATACTCACAGTAAGAAAGTTAATCAAACAGAAAAAAATGGTAAGAAAGTTCTATGTGGCAAGAAGTTTTCTGGTGCATTTTCAAAATAGCCAAATCATTTGCCTATTTTTATTCCTCTTATTAAAATAAATCTTTTTTTTTTTTTTTTGCTTTTTGGTATGTGGGTAGCTCCCTGACTGGGGATCGAACCCAGGCCGCAGCGCTGACAGCGCCGAAGCCTTAAGCCACTACACCACCAGGGAACTCCCTAAAATAAATCTTTGAACTTAGCACACTGGGAATACTCCATGCTTCAGGTTCATTAGATAGTTCACTCTGATTTCACAGATTTTACAGAATATGCAAAGCAAAGGAATTTAACTACAACTCTAGATTTTAGTTCAGTAGTCCCGACAATTTTAGATTCTATATAATGTTATACCAGGAAATGAAGACAAAAACTATCTTGTTTTAGCCATTAATTTCAATTTCTTCTCTCACTTTCAAACAGAACTGGTAAGGCAGCAAAAAGAATTGCTTTACTTTCTCATTGACACTGTACCCAAAAAGATAAAAGTGAAGAATATGTACTAAATTGCCTAAAAAAGGGCAAAAAGGACAAATAAAGGATGCTCAATTAGCACAAAGTTAAAATTTGTCTCAAAATCAATGCAAATAGACTTTACAGGAATATTTAATGAAGCCAACACCTTGCTCTTGAGGAAATCATCACAGGTAACACGATGAGTACATTTTATATCTCAAAAAACGATGCCTCCGCAATAATGAGTGAGAGCAATGGTATTTTTCTGAGTCACAAGAAGCATGCTGCCTGCTGAATCATCATCTTCTTTGCTTCCTGGAGTATCTGAGTGTTCCAAGACACTAATGAAGGATTACACTGTAGTTGCCATGACTACTACCTAACTACTATCATGATAATATTAACAGCTGTAGTATAGTGTTTCCTGAAAGTTGAATTTTTTCCCCTCCAAGATCTCAATAATTTTATAACCCTTGAAGTTCTTCTATAAGTATACAAAGTTGATCTAAAGAATTAGTACTGTCCTTCTTTTCTTAACTAGAGAGATTGTCATATTAAGATACAACTCCTCCCTTCACTTAAAATTTCTTTCTTCTACTGAATGGTGATTAATTAAAGATGTTGCTTACTGGTTTTTTAGGAATTAAAATGAATAATCAATGTAGAAACAACAATGAAAAGTTTAATCAATTTTCTTAAAGTTGTAGAAATTCAAATTTGAAAAAACAAATCTGAATAACTTAAGCATTAGTCAGCACCTTGTGGTAAACAACTAGTTTTAGCGTTGCCCGTGCTTTTGCAAACTATGACATGTAAGAATGTGCCTACGGAGGGCACATATCTGGTTGGAAGATGTTCTGCACTTCTCCTCCATCCTAATGAATAGTAACATCATTGGGAGCTCAGAGGCAGCAGCAGAGGTTCCCATTTTTATTTAAAAAGCTCACTTTGGGGCAGTTTACAATATCTTCAGGAGGATTATATGAAGTTTAATTACTGAGGAGCATTTAGAGCCATCAAAATGAACATCATAAAAAAGATCAATGCCTTCGAGGGTTGTTGAAATGCCTCTACTAAATGTTTTCAAAACTGGGCTTGAGCACTTATTGCTGCCTTTGATACAGCGTTTTTCTTCTTTCATTTTACTTGCCCTCAGGGTGCTGGTTATTATTCTTTCGCTGAGGTGTCTCTTGGAATCCTTCTAATTTCAGTGGCATAAAAATTATCAAAGGCCTGTTATATTTCTCAACTGCTCCTGGTATGGAATACAGTTAACCACATGTATCAGTCAGGGTCCTATCAGGCAAAGGTCCACTTAAGTGATTTTAATAAAAGCAAATTTAACAATAGGACTATTTATAGGGGTATCGGCAGGGAAAAGGGAACCAACGAGGGGGCGGTGGGCATTCGAGAGATGAATACAGTCAGGAGCCATTCTCACCCCTAGGCCTCTAGGTGAATGATGAAAGAACAGCATTTCAGAGTCTAGAAAGAGAAGGGGCTCTGAAAATAGAGCTGTTAAACGGAATTGCATTTGTGGAGGTGAACAGCTACCTTTCCACCAGAATCTTGACAAGGCAGGGAATGGAGAGGAATAAATACCCAGACCTTTCCACCCTGTCTTCTGTCAGTGCATCTCAACCAAAGCCACGAGGCAAGGGTTGGATGCAATTCCAAGGGGTTGGCCTCCAAGCCAGAAGCAAGACAGAGAAGGGTGGGTAATTAGCTCTGGGGATGGTGGTTTGGCAAATGGAGAATAACTACCCCATTGAACTCATCAAACTTTGGATCAGGTAAAAGTTTTGTGCATGAACTCGGTTCCATTTGAGCACCGACTCCCCCTGCATTTTGTTTTCTTAATTCTTGGTTCTCAGTTATTTGAATGGTCTCTATTGCGTGATAGCTAATTTATAGTTGCTCTGACTTATATAATAGTTTTGTAGTCATATCCTCACATTTGGATTGCTACTGGGAAATGATAAGGTTATATGTTATACAGCAATCAAGATGACAATGCCCACGTAATATTCTAATCTTTTAAACATAACTGTGACCACAGAAAAACAAAAGTTTCCTCCTAAGTATGGAACAGAGAAAAATTCCAGGATTGATTCCTCAAGCCAGTATTATACACAATTATAAGGCTGAGTTGGCAGTACATACACTGTAAACAATTAAATTTCATGTGCTCAACTAAAAGTGCTATAGGGAGAGTTGGTGCTGGAGACTCAGTCAACACCATCAGGACAATATGATTGTGATGGCCAGGTCCACCCTGCACGTATGTATTTTGAAAATCCCACCAAGTCAAGATTGTATTTGAGCTTAGGGATGCTCCATCTTACTTGAATTTCCCTAGTGGGATTAACTCCCAACAGCCCACAGTGGCTTCATTAAGCACCCTTTATCCACTCCGTCTTCTCTATCTCATTTCCTCATTCCATTACCGGTGCTTCCATCACCTCCCAAAGAAACTTTCTGCACTTCAATGCTTGCCTCAAGGTCAACTTCTAGAGGAATCCAAACTAAGAAAGAGATATAGTTTCATATCCTACTTTCATAAATCTCCAAAGGTTTATCTTTCACTACTTTATAATAAATTACTCTTTTATTAAGAATTAAAGAAAACTCCAAAAACTTCAACTTTATCATTTACTGACCAACCTACCAAATGCCAGGTTTTGGGCTAAGGAGCTTTTTTTCTCTCATTTAATCCTCCTGCCCATCATTAAATACCAATCATGGATTTTGGTAATGTGATTTGTTTGGATTTTTATCTAAGGTACAAATTTACATAAATTTACATAAAGTACTATCTACAAATTTACTTGCCAGACCTGCTAGAACCACCAGGACAATGTTGACTAGAACCTGTGAAAGCAGATAACCTTGTTTTATTCCCAAAGTTAGGGAAGTATCTTTATTTTTAAATCAAGATATATTATTTCTATCTTACCTGTGTTTCACATAGAAACATTGCACTACTGCCTAACTGTGACAAATACTAAAGGTTTTTCATGCAGTGTAAATAGGCTTAACTACTATATTACTGATAGTGATTTTTATTAATTTTACGGTCATTTCCTTAGTGCCTATATCTAAGTTACAATATAAATCTAAAAAGTATGCATATTTAACTTAAATGATATAAGTAGAACAAATTATCAATGAAAATATATGTGAATTATTAATTGGCTGATTACATAGCTTAAATTTTAAGGCCAATTACTAAATTTCTTGCCTTAGGGAGCCTGGCTATATAATTTTGGAAAAAAGTTCCAGGTGGCAATTTGTCCTTTAGTTCTAATTATTTATGCCTGCACCTGTCTTTAGGAACAGTGTAAGAAACTAATTGTATAAATTTATTAACATGAAAATAGTGAGATTTCACACAAAAAATTAATAAAGCTCTTAAAATCCTTAAAAAGATGGTGCTGTGTAAATCTGAATGGGATTGTGGTCTATGATTATAATTGCCTTTGAGGTTTCCGAAAATTAAGTTCACAAATAAATATAATCAAACACTGAAACGTGTTAGGCAAGACAATTTCTAGAGCATCTGTGTAACCCATGGAGACAGGAGGGAAGTGAACAGATACATACAGAAACACATGCCTTCAGTGTTTTTTTTTTCCAAAAATATTTTGTGTGACCTTAGGAGACAAATTATCCATAAAATTTTAATTTTATTATTTAAAAAAGAGGATCCAAATTGTTAAAACTTGTTTAAATAAGTCTCTACTTCAAGAAAAATAAAGTACTTTTGAAAATGTGCATACATTTGATATGATGTATATTAAACCTCCAATGTAGTACCTGGATCTTAACCCTTTTGCAGCGATGTCTGGATAGCTCTGAATGAGTATTTCCATCCACTGACTGCGGCGTTTGAGTTTACCCCACAAGCTCAAAAAAACTTTTCTCCACTTACAAGATTTTAAAAGTGTGTTTCCCTGTGGCCTGCACTATCAACAGCAAAGATGTTTTGTATGCCATTCTGTGTGTAGCATTTTGTAATGTATTTTTTATGTCATCAATGCCATTAGATTCTAATTTATCTATACTTAAATCTAATTGATGCCACTCAGTATGTTTTGAGTATTTTTTTGCTAAAATTCAATATAATGGTAAATTTGCTACCATATAATAAAAATTTAAAATTAAGATAATGTCATTTATATACAAAGCAGCTCAAAATGTTATTATTAACTGCATAAAATAGTCAAAATATCAACTACCTATTTTTGTGGCTTTTTGACATTTTGAAAAAACCCTGAAGTCAGGAGTTCCCTGGTGGTGTAGTGGCTAGGCTTTGGCAGTCTCAACGCTGCAGCCTGAGTTCAATTCCCAGCCAGGGAACTACCCCCCAAAAAACAAAAAAAACCCCCAAACCCCCAAAACCTTGAAGTCAACTAATGCAGTGAAAGGGTTAAATTATTACAGTAAGGAATAGAGATTATTAGACTTGAACTTAATTAAAATACCTAAAAATTTTAAAACTTTACCTGATGTATGTACTGACTAACCTGATATTCTAGTCTGCTAAATTATTTGATAAAATAGATGAAGCCTGAATGTTTTAATAATAAAGATACCAAATTTTAAATTAAACATTTTTGTTTAACTCTTTGAAGAGGTAAATCATTCTCATGGCTTGAGTATCAAAAACTCAAGTATGAATACAATGAAAAGTCTTTCCTATGTCTTTCATCCACCAATTTCTCATGCCTCAATACTTAGTTTGTTCTAGTTTAATGCAGATACACACCCACATTATTCTGTATCATTTTTCTATTATTTTTCATTTAACAAAAAAATCTTGGAGATACTATTAGAACATAAAGAACTTTGTCTTTTTTTTGTCAACAGCTACATAGCATATATGTATGGATATATCATAATTTTTTTTTAAATTCATTTTTATTGTTAGACTTATTGGGGTGACATCTGTTAGCAAGGATTACATAGGTTTCAGGCATACAATTCTACAGTGCATTGTCAACTTGATGTATAATAAGTTCACCACCTAATGTGACTTCTCTTTCCCTCACTTTATATTTAGCTTCTCCCCCTCCTGTCCCACCCCCTCCCCTTTCTCCCCTCCCTAACCCACTCATCCCCAAATATACATTAAGCTATTGATTGTGTCCATGGGTTATTTGTTTGTTCATTTCTTTTTTTCTTTGCTTTCAGTTTTATATTGGATATATCATAATTTAACTGATGTCCTGTCGATGGATATTTAGGTTACTCCCAATCATTTGCTATAATATTTTCGGTAACACAGAAATACCTTATCATTTCTCGTGTGTGGCAATATGTATGTGGGATAAATCCCTAGAAGTGAAATTGGAGGTTCAGAGTACATATGCATTTGTAATTTTGATAGATACTGCCAAATTCCTGTTTCTCTATAGCCTAGTCAAAGCAGTGATGCCAAATATAATTTTATGCATTTTCATTCAGAAATACACAATGAAAAGTGGGTTACCTATTAAAGAATTGGGAAGAAAAGCAGGACACATTTATTCAGCAATTTACAGAGTATATTTTCACTCAATAATACATTCAACAGAAATTGTTGTGCACCCACTGCATGCCAAGTGCTTTTAGGCACTTGGAAGATACACAATCAAATACACACACACACACAAATCAGACTCAAATCTCTGCCTTTTACAAGCTTATGTTTGAATTCTATATTGGAATTCTATGCTACTTCATATGAAGCTAGCTAAATGTCAATATCCTGAAAATGAACTGTTGAGATCCTGAGCACAGGCTCCAGACATATGCTACCACTGTTATTTAAAAACTAGAATTAATGTTGCATATGATTTCACAGCTCCCCATCAGGTCCTCTTAAAACACCACACTTGGGTGAGAGCTCTTTTTATCTGACTACATCTGCTGTTGGTAGTGATCAGCATATGAGTACTGTGGGCATTGTGGTATCATCTGAGATTAGGTTGTGAAATAGGAAGTAGAGTTACAGGCAGATCAGCAAGTATATGCAAACTGTTTAGTTCTCTTACTGAAACCACGGGTGCCCAATTCAGGTTTGGGGAGTAGGGAAGATAAGGTTACCAGTACATTCCCATCAGGGCAGTTTCCTTTTTGCAGTCTGTCCTTGTTTTGGTTCTAATAAGAGATCACAAGGGATTCTATAAAAAAAAAAACAGTTTCAGAAGCACACTGCAGCAATAGTCAGCACGCTAAGAAGGGCATGGAAAAGGCAACACGTTATAAACTGAAGGAGTCAGAAAAGGCCATTGGTGCTAAGGAAAGGATGGTAACAAGTGCAATGATAGAGACAGTATGGTCTCAGGCTTATTTTAAGTATCTTTCCTTTCTAAAAGAAGAATATCTTAAAACTTTAGTCTCTCCCTTCCTCCCCCTTAGATTTAATTTTATCAGAAGGTGGTAAACTACAGCTCTTAAAGTCTTACCAATGTCCCACTGGGTTCTTTGCAGCCTGTAAAGAGTTCAGCTTGTGATACAGAAGCCAGACACAAAGCCATCTTTGAGTATGAGGTGAAGAACAGGAAAGAGCTACTTCCAGAGAGTGGCTCTTGAATAGTATCTTGGCTCCCCCACGCCCCAACCTCATATTATTAAAATTTAATCCCGACACCATAATAGCCACAATCAACAAATGGTTACTGAATGAGTGTTTTCCTAAGTCCTAATACTTATCAGTTATGTTTTTCAGTCATTGAATTTTAGAGCTAGAAGGAGCCTCTGAGTACAGTCAACACGCTTTGATAGTTTAGGTTGAGATTGGTGAAGTGACAATGGCAGAAGCCAGGTCTCTTTCCAGATTTTAAGTTCATAAAAACTCCAGCCATGGGATCACCTACGTAAAACCTTTAACGCCTCTGACTTCTCTATTCTGTGCTGCCATACTGCAAATGCTGCAAACTGGGCTGACTCTGGGCAATGAGACTGTCTCCCGCGGCGCCCGCACCCAGCAGGCCCCATGGATGGCTGAATGCTGAATGAGTAGTCATGGGGCTCTGAAAACGGCTGACTGTGGGACAGCCGTCCCTGGGGACCCTCTTCAGCCCTGAGTATGCATTTGCGGTCCCCGCAAAGGACAGCTCAGCATGGGCTGGATAATGGACACAATGTCTCCGGAGGTACATTTCGTTCTCGAGGTAGTATGTGATACTTTTTCTGAGTCGCCCAGGGATTTCTGACATACATACCACAGCAACTTCCAGTACGCCCGTGGGCAGGACCAGTCACCACGGGGTCTTTCCCTGGTCTCCATTCCTACCACTCCAACGCTGGGTCAGTTTCCGGTTCGCCCTTCCCTAGTTTTCCCCACAGTGTTTCCTCAGAGTTCCCCACTTCATGTTTATTTACAAAGTGCTGACGCCCAACCGGTTCGCAGCTCCCGCCTCCTCCGCCCTTCGGACAATCTGTCCGCTTCCTGGGCTTCCCACCTCCCTCTCCCGGATCCGCAGAGGCCGATTCACCTCTCGATGCCCGGGTCGTCACGTGAGCCGTGCCCCGCCTCGCCATCAAGTGATCTGAGCCACGCCCCCTTCAGTCACGTGGCCCGCACCTCCGCCCCCGCGCCGGCGCGCTCCGACGTGCCCTGGAACTTACCCTCCCGTGGAGACCAGCCTGCGGGGACCTGCTGGCCGCCGCTGCTGCCTTGTGAGCGCCTTTCAGTCTTGTCCCGGCGTCCCGTAGACCCCGTGCTGGGTGAAGAGGGCGCTGCCTCCCGCAGGGCCTCCGGGCCTTCGGTAAGGTGGCTGGCGCGGGTGCCCGCGGACGGAGGGCAGGTTACTGGGGCGCTGCACAAAGGCGCTTTGGGGCCGGGGCTGTGCCGCTGAGGGCGGCGGAGTTTGGGGGAGGCGTGTGCGGGAGGCGCGTCGGCGCCGAGGTGCGCTCGAGGTGAGGCCGGGAGCGCTGCCGGAGGAGTCGGGGCGCGGGGGAAAGGGGGGCTGTTGCTAGCCCAGGGGCTGACGTGGGCGAGAGGGTTTTAAATGGCTGGAAGTTGTGGCTCCTTTGCCCCCCGGGTTTCCTGACTTCCTGTGTGAGGGCAGCGCCCGCCCCGCCCCCAGGAAGGAGGGTGTTGGGGTGTGCGTGTGTTTGTGTGGTGTGTGTATGTGTGTAAGTAAGAGACTGGCTGGTGCTGTCCTCCTCCTTCGCCTCCTGCCGCTGCTTGTGCCCGCTCCCTAACTGCTTTAGGATGTTTAAACCTCCTCCCACCTTGAGAGCCCACCTGGGGCCTCCCCTCGGGGACTGTTGACCTTAAACTGGGCACTTTCGTCTTTGCAGTCTTTAGAGGTGCTTCGCCCCTGCAAAATGGACATTTGCTGTTTTCCAACTCTTTTGGCAGGAATCTCCTCAAAGTCCTTGAATTTTAAAAATCCTCTTTACAAGCATGCTGCCCATCTCCCATCTTAGGGTAGTTGATTGTTTTCCAAGACAATCAACTGTCCAATATGTGTTGTATCTTAAGATATTGCAGACTTTCTGAGAAGAAACATCCACAGGGTCATCATTAGAGAAATAAGCACGGCCTGCAGTTTTAGAAGCGTGTGATGTTTTCTCTGGATGCAGCAGCGGTTTTACATGCATTTGCAAAGGCTAAAAAAGCAAAATGTTTAAAACATACCTTTATGAAAGTTCTTATGAAAGTCGTCGCAAGTGAAGTGTTTGTTACAAGTAAAGGGTGTTAACACATATTGCTTTATGGGTAATTATGACATGGAAGTAGATTATATTGACTCTTTATGCACATATTGCTAAGGGGAGATAATGTGGAGGAAGGAGCATTGAATGAGGAGTCACTGGGGTTCTGGTTCAGATTCTGCCAACTCATTTCTAAAGGTGAGACCTCGGAAGACTCTGAATGTTACAGTGAAAGGTTAAAAAATCTAGCCCCTATCCACTTCTCTTCCATACTTGAAAGTTGTGAAACGGTGGCCTTGAAGATGTGATTGTCCATATCCAGTACTCCTTAATCTACAGGAGGGTGTATGACAGATTGGGTTATCTTTCTGTACCTTTTCTGGTCAGGGTGTTGTCAGTGTTTTTCGCTTTCTCTTTGTTGTAAATGCTCCTGGAAACATTTCAGAGCAGGGATTAGGGAGCCCAGAGCAGTGCCTACCAACAGGCTTTGAAGACTTGACCCTGAGCCATGCAACCTCAAGAGCCAGGCAGGCTAAGCACATATCTGTGTGACCCATGGTTGCATGGAGCTCCACTGCTCTAGAAGTGTTTCTTTGTGGGAAAATAAACAAATAACGTGTAATGTAATAGATTGTGTATGTGTGTGTGTGGGGGGCATGTACTTATATGTGTGTATGCATGCTCCAGTCTTTGTTGTTTGTACTTAATCATAGGAGTTGGAGAAGATTGCTAACTCACTGATTATTAATGCCATCTGTGTACACTAGTTGTCTGTAAATAGTCAATATTTTATGTGACTTTAGATTTTTTTACTTACTACACCAGTCGTTGTGAGGCATAAGTGAACATGTAAATGCTGAAGAGAAATAGATTATTATTTGTAGTTAATCAGTTAGCTATTCTTTAATTAGGAAGTAGTTGTTAAGTGTTCTTTTTAAATAGGTGGATGGAAAGTGGGCTTTACAAATTTAAGTACTTTATGCAGTTGATATTTCCAAGAATAAAAAGGTAATAAAAATTTTAAGTTGTCTGAAATAAAACGGTGAATATGGTAATATGTAAAATTACTAAATGGTAGTAATATTTTGCTGTCTGAGAACATTGGTACTAGAAAAAAGCAGCTTAAGGTACATTTGCCTAAAACAAGCATTACCTCTTTGCAATAAATAGTGGGAGAGAAAAGTGAATTAAACTTTTATAACAGTTTTAGTTCTATGTTGCAAAAATTGCAAGTATACACTGTTTTGTAGAATGAATCAGATGTAAAAAGGTGTGATGGTGTCACATGGCATCATTGTACTTCAGCTCATGCTCTTTTGAGGAACCCCTTGGGCCACTATCTTTGTGGTTTTTCTTTTCTTCACTTGTTAACTAGTCTAATTGTGCCACATCCTCATTTGTGGATGACTTTACTGTGATTCAGCCATTTTCTTATATTATTGACTTAATAAATATTCTGCAGTTCCAGTTTGCTGTTGATAAGCTTTTTATTTGAACTGGCCTGCTGAATGACATCTCTACGTGCCCCACCCGTGTCAGTAAACTAGTACTTCTCAAAAATTAATGTTCATGGGAATCTCCTGAACACTAACAAGCCCCCAGGTGGTACCGATCGTGCCCTTCTGCCCAGAATACGGACCACTGTTGTGGAAAAGTCACCTGTGTAAATTCACTGACTTAAGTACCTATGTGATAAAAGAAAAAAGGGGGAAAAAAACACAAGTGAAATAAATTTTATTATTTTATTATGCAATCAATCTGCAATTATTAATGAGATATTTTACATGATTTATGTCAGACTAAGTTTTGGAAATCCCATGTGTACTTTAAAGCACATCTCAGTTTGGATTAGCTACACCTCAGGTACTCCATAGCTACATTTGGCTGGTGGCTACTCTATTGAATAGCACAGGTCTGGAGTCTAGAATCTATATCAGTGCTATTTTAAGTGTATTTTTAGATTGGCTCCATCAGTGACGTCTGGGAATTTGTTGGAAATGTAAATTTTGGGGCCCTACCTCATACTTACTCCTATTCTTATTAGAATGTCTGGGGTTTCAATAACTTATTTTAAAAGCTGTAGGTTATGACTACAAATGTATATGTGCTATTCTGAAAGCAATCCTAGAAAAAGTTCATTAGGGAAAAACTAAGGAAATCTGAATAAAATATGACATTATCAGTATTGGTTTATTGAATGTGACAAATACACAGTACTAATATAGGCAGGGGAAATTGTGGACAGGGTATATGAGATAGTGCACGCTACTATTTTGCAGTAATCCTGAAAATTTAAAACTCGTCTAATGTAAAGAATTAATTAATTAATTAATTAATTAATTAATTAATTTTTTACGTGGGTAGTTCCCTGGCTGGGAATCGAACCCAGGCTGCAACGTTGAGGTCGCTGAAGCCTAGCCACTACACCACCAGGGAACTCCAAGAATTTTTTTAAAAGCAGGTCTCCAGGTGATTCCATTACACTCTAAAAAATTTGAGAAGCAGTGATTTAGATACCTAATATGACCTACACTGCTACAGTTTGGATGGGAAGGATGGCGGTTAGTTCTGATAGGTTAATGATAATAGTATTTTTGTAATAAGAGCTGAAACTTATGAAGCACTTACCATGTGCCAGACATTATACCATGTGCTTTACACATATTTACTCTAATTCTTTCAGTATGTGCTATGTCCTATTAATCTCTATTTCACAAATGGAAAAATCTGAGGCTCAGAGAGCTTCAGTGACTTGTCTTAGGTCTCATAGCTAGCAATAGGCAGGGCCAGGGATGTTTAAGGAGGGACTGATTTTATGAACGATCAGTTCATTTGTGAGTATTTTTCTCCTATCACAGCTTTTGCTTTTTTGAGTACACAGTGATTACTGTGGACACTATGTATCATTCCTTGTAGTTTAGAAAGTACTTTTTCTTTTTTCATCCTCACAAGAATCTTTTGAGGTTTGTGTTTCCTTTTTTTTTCAGATAAGTTAAGATGCTCAGGGTCTGAGAGCTGATGAATGGCAAATCCTAGGTTTAAATTTCAGGCTTCTTACACTAAGTTTTGTGCTCTTTCTCTTTACTGCAGGAAAATTTAGAATACATTTTGAAGTTAGAGATCTTAAAAAATTTGCTGAAAATGACCTGAATTTTGCTATATATTAATGGTTTGTTTAAAAATTCAATTTAATATATATAATAATATATATTATACTTACCCTAAAATACACTAACACCCAGCAATAAAGAGAAATGAAGTATAGATACATACACCAGTATGGATGAGTCTCAAAAGCATTATTCTAAGTGAAACAGGCCAAACATAGAAGGCCACGGCCTGTATGATTGTGAGTACTTTTCTATCACAGCCTTGCTTCCTTAAGTAAGCAGTGTTTAGTGTGATACTTTCTATTATGCATTATAGTTTACTAAGTACTTTTTCACATTTTCTTTTTCCATTCTCACAGGATCTTTTGAGATTTGTATTTTTTCTTTATGGATAGTTGTATCACAGACATTCACCAAATGATAGGCCTTTGGGTTGTTTCCAGTTTCTAGTTGAATAAAGTTGTTGTGAATGTTCATACAAGGCCTTTGCATGTACTTAGGTTTTTTACTTCTCTTAGAAAGAAGAGGAATTGCTAGATCATATAATAAATGTATGTTTCACTTTATAAGAAGCTGCCCAAATATTTCCAAAGTGGGTTTACCGTACTCTGTTCCCACCAGCAATGAGTGACAGTTCTAGTTGGTGGTATCTTTACCAAATACAAATATTATGATTAAAGCCATTCTAGGAGTGGGATAGTGATATCTGGGAGGTTTAGTTTGCATTATTAGGGTTTTGTTTAATAGCACGTTGGAGGTATAATTGCTGTATAATAAACTGTACATATTTAAATGTAATTTGATGAGTTTTCACATGTATATACGTGTGAAGTGTAGACCATTATCACTGTTATCAAAATAATGAACCATACTTATCACTTGCTCTTAAAAAAGAAAAATTTTCTTGAGCTCCTTTGTAATTTATCGCCCTTGTTCCCTGGTGACTTTTGATCTGCTTTCTGTCACTATAGATTAGTTTATATGTTCTAGAATTTTATGCAGATAGAATCAGTATATACTATACACTCTTTCTTCCACGTGGCAAAATTATTTTGAAATTCATCCAGTTTCTTGTGTATATCAGTAATTCATTCCTTTTTATTAGTAAGTGGTTATGTTCCTTTGTGTGGATATCACACAATTTGTTTCTCCAATCACCTGTTGATGGACATTTGGGTTGTTTCCACTTTGGGGTTATTACAAACAAAGCTGCTGTGAACATCCACACACGAGTTTTTGTGTTGCTTTGTGCTTTCATTTCTTTTATGTAAACACCTAGGAGGAGAATCGTTGGTTCATATAGTAGATAATATATTAAGAATTTTAAGAACCTACCAAACTATTTCCAAAGTGGTTTTACCACCTTATATCTCCACCAGCACTGTGTGAGAGTTCTAGTTGCTCTATGTTCTCAAAATCACTAGTATGGTCAGTCTTATAATTTTTTTTTTTTTTTTTTTTGCTTTTTGGTATGTGGGTAGCTCCCTGACCAGGAATTGAATCCAGGCCGCAGTGCCTACAGCGCCAATGCCGAAGCCTCAAGCCACTAACCACCAGGGAACTCCCAGTCTTTTAAATTTTAGGTATTCTATTAGATGTGAAGCATTATTTCTTCATGGTTTTAATTTGCATTTTCCTAATGACTAAAGATGTTGGGCATCTTTTCATGGGCTTATTTACTATGTGTCTGTCGTTGGATAAGTGTCTGTTTATATCTTTGGCCCCATTTTATCAGACTGTCTTCTTACTGACTTGGTCAACTCTTTATCTGTTCTAGGTATGAATTGTTTGTTGGCCGATGTGTTTGTGTCTCTGTTCATGAAGGATATTGATCTGTAGTTTTTCTTATTTGTTTGATTTTGGTATGATGATAATGCTGATCTCATAGAATGAGTTGGAATGTTTTCCCTGTGTTTCAATTTTTTTAAAAAAGAGGTTTGTATAGCATTTGTATTATCTTCCTTATCTTCCTTATTTTTTGGTAAAATCATCAGTGAAGCTGTCTGGACTAGGAGTTTTATTTGTAGGAAGATTTTTAGAGGCAGATTCAATTTATTTAATAGATACAGGCCTATTTGCGTTATCTGTTTTTTCTTAAGCAAGCTTTAATAATTTGTCTTTACAGAAGTGTGTCCTATTTGAGACAGCTTGGGGCAGGCTCCCCACGGGGACAGTGGTGCCTTTCCCTCCTGACCTCGCCCAGGGACCACACGGGCTCAGTCTTTCCCAGTGTGTCTCTCTGGCGCCTCTCGAGTTGCCGCCTCTCCGCCAGAGCCCAGGTGAAAGAGAGTTCAGTACGTGTTTCCTCCATTTGTCCGGAAGCACTTGCTATCTAAACTTCCATTCTGCTTGAAGGATTTTTCAACCATGTTCTTCAACTAAATAGAGCTGTCATAAACATTACAACTTCCTTAGTGAGCTGTATCTCACCCTCATCACCCTTCCTGCCAAATCTAAGATGATGAAGTGATGCAGCTCTCAGACTTATCACTTGCCAAAAGTATAAACACATTTGACTTGAATAATAAAAGAGATTTGTTCAGTTCATCTAAGTTGTTGAATTTATTGGCATAAAGTTCATAATGTTATCTTACCTTCCCTTTGTTGTGTTTAGGGTCTGTAGTTACGTCCATCCTTTGTCCGTCCTTTGTCTTATTCGGTGTTGGTAATTTGTGTTTTTTCTCTTCCTGATCAGTTCACCTGGAAGATTATCAGTATGATTGATTTTTTTTCCCAAAGAATCAGCTTCTGGTTTTATTGATGTCCTCTAACGTCTTACATTTATTGGTTTCTGCTCTGATCTTTATCATGTCCCTTTGTCTGCTTATTTTGGGTTTAATTTGCTCTCCATTATTTAGTTGGTTAGAGTGGAAGCTTATGTCATTTGAGACCTTTTTTTTTTTACATGGGCATTTCGTGCTGTAAATTTTCTCTAAGTGCTCCTTTAGCTGCATCCCACATATTTTGAGATGTCATTTTTTCATTTTCACTCAGTTGAAATTTCCTGTTTGATTTCTCCTTCGACATCTAAGTTATTTAGAAGTGTGTAGTTTAGATTCCAACAACAAATTTGGGGGTTTTAAGCCATCTTGTTATTAATTTAATTTGTCAGAGAAAACATTTCATATGATTTTAGTCCTTTTAAATTTATTGGGATTTGTTTCATGGCCCAGAATATAGTCTGGAAAATAACGAGTGTATGTTAACAAGAGCTACTGAGCTGGCTGTACCACATAGTTAGCATTCCCACTAGCACTGTTTTCAGTGTTTCAGTTGTTAGTATCCTTGTCAGCACTTTGTATTGTACTTCTTTTTTTTTTTTTTTAAATAACTTTACCTATTGTAGTTGGCTTTTAGTGATACCTTGTTTGGATTTAATTTGCGTTATTGGGTTTTTAGTGTTTGGTAAAATGATTTAAATTTGAGTAAAAATTAAAAATCATAGAGTGTGTTCTTTTTTTCCAGTAGAGGACAGAAAGCTCTGAGGGGTTGGTAGTTTATCATTTGTGTATAATGTAAGTGCTACTTTTCAGTTTTTCAAAAGTTTGAATGTTTGCCTTTTAATGTTTACTTTGAAGGAAGATCTGCTAAAAACTATGTGAGGATTTTAGTGACTTTTATGGGTTTTGGAAGGATAGGTATAAGGTGACTTAAATAGCATTCTTCAATGACTATTTATTGTGGTACTATATACCATGTAATATTTCATTATATGTGTATACCACAGTTTTTTTAGCCATTTATCTACTTATGGACGTTAGATTTGCTTCCACCTTTTTGACTATTGTGAACAATGCTGCTATGTATATGGGTGTATGTACATACAGAGGGTACCAAAAAATGTATACACATTTTTAGCAACAAAAAAATTGTGTTAAAATTGTAATACTAATATATACCAATAACAAAAGATGAATACAAGTCAGTTTCGACTTCTGCAGTTACACGAGATGCTCAAAGTGATTACCATCAGCATCTAGACACCTTTGATTATGGTGAACTAGTGCTTGAGCAACACTGGCCGAAGTATTCCCTTGTATCACTACACATGCAGTTTCGGTTACTTCCTGAAGTACCACCAGTGTAGCCAGTTTTCTACAGTATACCATATCCTTTAAGGTTCCCCAAAGGTAGAAGTCAGGGGCAGTGGGTGGGGGTGTGTGTGTGCTCAAACAATGTTCTCAAATTTCAAATACCACTTCAAAATAGTCCTGTGCTCCTCGAAGGACAACTGTGCTTCCACCATTTTCTTTTACTGTCCTGCCTCTCGCATGGTGACAGTGGCATTTATTTAATTAATACCATCTTTTGAGCGAATGTCATACTGTACATTGCTATCATAACTCAGTTCAGCTTTGAAAAGTAATACATAGGTAACATCTCTTAAAATATGTATACAATTTTTTGGTATTCCAGTATCTGTTCAAATCCCCACTTCCATTTCTTTTGGATATATATCCTGAAGTGAAATTGCTGGATCATATGGCAATTTTATTTTTAATGTTTTGAAGAAAATTTCATACTGCTTTTCCCAGAGGCTGCCCAGTTTTACCTTCCCAGCAGGAATGCACAAGGATTCCGGTGTTTGGGCTTTTGTTGTTGTTTTAAATAGCCATCTTGCTGAATGTGAAGTGGTTTCTCATTGTGGCTTTGATTTGCATTTCCCTGATTTTTAGTGATGTCGAACATCTTTTCATTTGCTTATTGACCATTTGTATATTTTCTTTGTAAAAATGTGTTTTCAAGTCCTTTGCCCACAATTACACTTTGTATCACATTATAAAAATACTTTTTTCTTCTAAAGGTACTGATTTGTTCCTAAGTACTTCACAATCGCTAGACCTTAATAATCAATCACCACATTTGTAGATGTATCACCTTTGTTTTGTGGTTTGTATCTTTTTTTAAAGCATGAAATTTGGTAAACATTTGAAAGTTGTTGAATGTAAGTAATCATCTCAAAGATTTTTCTTTAAGAGAGTAATATGTATAGTTTTGGAGGAATATCTGAATTGGTTTTTGGGGGGTTATGTCTGGGTAACTTGTGGAGTTGTGCTATTGTGAAGTGAACGAACTTTTCCTTCTAAATTATTAGAGGATTGGAAATCCTATTGAATTTTATAAAGATCAAGATTATGATTTTCTTTTTAATATTCAACAACTTGTATAACGACAGGAACTGAGACTGTGGACGTGGGTGCTTCCCTAAAGGAAAATCAAGGTGGTGGTCCTACAAAGGGCAGGAGGGGGGAGGTTGGGGGACAGATGAGATGCCACAGAGGCAAGATCAAAATTATATGAACTGTAAAAGTTAATTTCTTTTAAAAAAACTTATTAGTTTAGAAAGTTTAAATTCTTGTTAAGAAATTAAAATACAGGACTCAGGTCTTGAGGGTATAGAAGGAAGGATCCATTGAATGGAGGGCATTTAGAAAGGAGTAGTGAGAGCTGAAAAGTGTAGAAGCATAATGATCATCATAGAAAGGTAGTTGTAAAGGTTAATGTGAAGCTATTATCCATATAGGTTGCTCTTGAGGAAAGGAAATGGAGGTTAACCTTTTGACTCAAAAATTTCTTTTTGTTGTTTAGACTTTCTACTAATTTTGAGTTTTTACCTCACAGGCTATATCTTCTTGGTATCCTACATTATCAGGTTAAAACTCTTAGTGTGTGCAAGTGGATCTCAAGGGATTAAAACCCATTTTAATCTTACTGATTTTTTGGTCTGAAAGGGCTTGATCAGGGATCTTTACTAAAGTAATGAGTTTGCAAAAAAATTTTTTTTAATATATTAGGCTTCTTTTTGCTTTGTTATAGATGTTAACTGGGTCAGTATTTGCATCTCTGTGTATAAGAGATCATTTTAAAATGCTATTGAAGATACAACCACCACTGATAATGGAGAACCCTAGTACCTCTTATATAATTGTTGTATTCTCTTGAGAAAAACAGGCACTGAGGTTCTCCATAAATGCGTGTTTAAAAGGAAAGAAGAAAAGAAATGAGTTTGTTTGAATTATTTAAATGTGCGACAGCATAATGTAAGATATGTTAATCCGAATATCAAACGTGTGATAACACTTTTGAGTCAAAGTTTAAGAAGACAGTTGTCTAATAATGAGCATTTAAATCAAGTACTTAAAATCCAGGTGGGGAAGTTAGGAGAGTCAATATGGTACTTACAAGGTGCTCCAGATTCATCTTGTATATTTCTTACACCAGTCCTAGAATCAGCCATTTTCCCAAAGAGCCTTGGTTCCTTTATTTGGAGGATGGTATTAGAAGCCAAATCTGGGTTGTAGGTGTGCTTGTTGCTGCTAGGATGTCTTTTTTTTTTTTTAGGATGTCATTTTTTACTGACTGCAAGGAAATGTGTATATACTAAGTAGCATATAGACACGTATCTAATTTTAAAAATGTAATCACCTGTATCTGTGGTGAGCTAAAAATGAGTTCATTGAGTTCATACTGATGGCTCCAAGTCTGATCCATTAGAGCCTTCTCCCCTTGCTTATCTATAAATTTCCACTCTAATATTGAAAAACCTGTCTCCTCCCACCCACGTTCCATTTATTTCATTATTCATTTACAGTCTCCATGTATAGGAGTATAGTATCAGAATTTTTAACTTGTACCACTATGGGAAACATTTTTATTTACTAGAACACAGTACTTATGTGCAGTTACTTTGCCTATATTCTTATAGACCTACTTGTTTCCAAAACTGGTTAGATCAGCATCCACTCCCCACCCCTTCAGAGGTCAATCCATATATTTGTAAACCTGTTAGATTATCTTGTCACATCTGCTTTCTTGGGATTCCCCTGACTTCCTAACTGATTTTTTAAAAATTGTGTAATTGAAGTTCACACTTTGTGCTGTAAAGTTGAATGGGTTGTGCCAAATGCATAATGTCACATATCCACTGTTACAATATATAAATTGTTTTGTTGACCTAAAATAATCCCCTGTGCTTCACCTATGGAGCCCTCCCTGCCCTAGCAATCACTTGCTATGTGGTTCTGACTTTTCCAGAATGCCATTTAATTGAAATCATTCAATAGTTGGCATTTTCAAACAAACTTCTTTCACTTAGGAAAATATATCTAAGCATTATTTGTATCTTTCCTTCTTCTGATAGTTCATTTTTTTTAATCACTGAATATTCCATTGTATGATGTCTCATAGTTTATCCTTTCTCCTATTGTAGGGCATTTTGGTTACTAGTTTTTGGCAGTTATAAATAAAGCTGCTGTAAACATTTGCTGGAGGACTTTTTGTGGAAGTAAGTTTTCAGCTCATTTGGCTAAATACCTAGGAGTGTGATTACTAGATCCTATGGTAAGACCATGCTTAGCTTTGTAAGAAACCGCTAAATTGTCTTTCAGAGTGGCTGAATTACTTTGCATTCCTATCAGCAATGAGTGAAAGTTCTTGCTGCTTTTCATCCTCACCAGCATTTGGTGTTGTCAGTGTTTTGGATTTTAGCCATTCTAATAGATGTACAATGGTATCTTGTTTTAATTTGCAGTTCCTTAAGGGTATGATGTTGATAATTTTTTCATGTTCTAATTTGCTGTATTTTCTTTCATAATGTGTCTTCTCAGATCCTTTTTCCATGTAAAAAAATTTGGTTCATTTTGTTGAGTTTTAAGAGTTCTTTGTATATTTTGGATACAAGTCCTTCATCGTGTGTTTTGCAAATATTTTCTCCTTGTCGTGGTTTGTATTTTCATACCTTTACCATTGTCTTTTACAGGGTACTTTTACATTTTAATAAAGTTATTTCATGGATCATAACATTTGGTGAGTGGATCTAAAAATTCATTGCCAATTCCAAGGTCTTAGTTTTTCCTTTTGAAATTTCAATGTTTTCTCTGTTTTTGTAGTGATCCAAGAAGTCATGTCCACCCATTTATGACTAAGAAAGACTTCATGATACAAATCTTCCTGAAATACCTCATGCAGATGTCATTTTAATTGAAATATGCTTGCTTTCCCAAACACTTCTTTGATTGTTTCCTCATTTTTGTTTAAGATTTAAATCTTGGTTTCGTGTTTTCTTTACCATTTTACACTTGACTGTGTTCTCTGCTTCTTTCCAGTTAACTGATTATTTCCTATATCCTTTCTGCTGTCCTATTTTTGCTATTTCTTTATGGCCAGAATAGCTTATAATATAATCACTACATTTTCCTTTTCTTCTTTAGGCCTAAAGAAATGTCTTCTGTATCTTTTATTGTTAGAAAACAGGGATCATGCATTAAGAAAAAACTTTAAGTGCTTTTCTTGCTAATAAGTGCAGTTTACAAAATTATTTCATGGAGTATAATAATTTCTTATGCTGGAGTTGTTCTTAACGATTTTGTGCTCATTAAGTTTGATTATTTCTTTAGTAGATGCTTGTGTGGGGATTGTTAATTTTAAACAAGTACTTTTTCAAACCACTTTGAGAACTTTGTATCAAAAGTCAGTGCTTAAATTGTATTTTTAAGTTGATTAACATTTACATGTGTGAGGCTATATTAACATTTTGTTTGTGGTATTAGAATTGCTAGTTAATTAGGTTGTACATAGTATGTATTAGACTAAAATTATAAAGTCATTAATTATGGATACATTTACTATATTTCTCAAGATTTTCTTTACTTGTATATATATTTTTTGACATACCTAATAAGGCTGTCATTCTGAGAGATGTAGTTGATTAAAGCAGATGTCCTGGGGGAGGCAGATAACATTTGCTGAGCTGTGTAATTTGTGGTAGGACAGAAAAGGAGAATTGGCTGACAGAAAGGAGGAGGCTATTAGATTTTAAAATAGCATGATAGAAAGTTCTGAACCTGAGGTGGGGAAGAGAAGTAAAAGAGGTAAGCAGTTGTGTGGCTGTGAGTGTCCATGTTTATGTCTATTCTTGAAACATGAGAAAGAAAAAGGCTGGCAAGAGGCATGAAAAACCTACATGGGTATTTTTGAAACTGCAGAGAAAAGTGGTTGGTATTGAGCAGTAGGTATGCAAAAACTTCATATATGCTGGTGGTTGGGTACTTAGTAGTTCTAAGTGTGTGTATGTGATGTATATGGATGCAGGAGTGTGGTGGTGATGAGTACAGAATATACAAGGGCTGTCCAGAAAATATCTAGCCATGTGTAATATGAAAAATAGAGGCATTTATGGCTGGATTTTTTTCTGGACAGACCTCATATTTCAACTAGAGGAGTGTTATGCTCAGTGAGTGTTGTAGTTGAATGAGTAAGATTCTAACCAAAATACTTGAGAACACAGATTATCAGGATCACATTGTGTAAACTAGTCTAAAGAGAAGAATCCACAAGTTTGGGGACTAGAGGAAGAAACAGAGAAGCCAAAATTAAAATTATAAACATTTCTTTTAATACAGCTTGTATTTTTGAATAAAAATAGGCAGCATAAGTTGTTCACACATTTACAGATAATTTTCACTTAGATCTAAGTTTTTAGAGCTGCCCCATAGTTATTTTAATTTTCTTCAACTTCATACTGTATAATAAGGCTTTTCATTTCATTTTTATTTTATCTAACTTTTCCTAGACCTTGGATTGTAATACAGTATTCCTGCTATGTGACTTTCTAAAAGTTTATAATTTTATTAGTCTTTCCTAGGGACTTTGTATCTTCCACACCAATATTACTTAGAAATCTGTCTCAGCTCCTGTTCTCCTCTTACCTCACTGTGTCCATTCTTGCTCATGTTATCTGTCTTGATATCTAACTACCTTTTCGATATAGACATTTTGATTACTTCTCTTTTTTGTCCTGCCAGTTCTCATTGTCTTGAACTAAAACTTTAGATTAGTTGTCTCATGTTAAAGTGATGTAACTGACTTCTTTATCTTTCTTCCTAACTCCTCCTCCATACTTATCTTTGCAGTCATTAGGGAAGGTATAGTCATAAAACTGGCAGTGAAAGAGACTGATGATCATGGACTGGCCTTTAACCCATTGTGGCTCCCTGCCCTTCAGCCTCTCTCTGACTAGCATGGAATCACACAGTTTACTTGTTCACTTCTTTTTTCTCCATTCCTATGGATAAATGTCTGACCAACATACCTGAGCTACTAGAACCTTCTGCTTGTTTCACTATGTCAAAGATATTTCTTAAGTTATTTTATTACTTCCTGGGGAAAAAAACCTAAACCACCTGAGGATAAATATTTCAGTGTGGAATTTTGAAATGTAGCAAAAAACTTATGTAGGTAAAAGGACTAAAGCACATAGTGACTTCTGTCCTGATAATGCATGAAAGTAAATAGTGAACATTTAGAAGGTTAGAATTTCTATTTACTGTGAGGAGAAAGACCATACAGATTTGCTAGGGCTGTGTGGGGGAGAGATAGGAAGTGGATTTTTGGTATGGTAAGGTTTAGGTATCTATTAGAACATGTGGATTTGGTGGTTGTGTGTCTTTAGTCCCTCTTAATGTAGAAGATCTTCCTCCCTTTTACAGTTTTCATGAATTGATTTTTTTTTTTTTTTTTTTTTTGAAGAGTTCAGGTCTCTTGTCTAACAGAATGTCTCACATTCTGGATTTGTTTGTTTCCTAATAGCTTAAGGTAAACATTTTTTTGACACGAATTCAGCAGGTGACATCTTACCACTTATCGTTAGGAGGCATAGAGTATCATCAGGATGTCTATTCCACTGTTGGTGTTGCTAAATTTGACCAGTTGGTTAAGCTCAAGACTGTCATATTTCTCTCTTTCAAAGATATATTTCCTTATTTATCATTAGTAAGTACTCTGTGGAGAAATATGTTAGGGCTCCCAGCAACACTTAACATTTGTTTTCATTCTTTCGACTCAGTGCCATAAACTTGAAATACAGTTTTGTCATTTTAACAATTTTACACAAGTTGTTTCTCATATTATTAGAAGTTTAAAAATAATCACTTCTCGGCCTTTTGGCTAAGATCAAGTGTAGAAGTTTAAAAATATATTTCTGTCAGAATAAAAATAAGGGGCAGCAGTGAAGTGGAAATAATATGGAGATGAAGTAGAAGAGGGCAGAGGTAAAGCATACCTGTGTTTGTCCATGGTTTGAGGGTGGTGCTGAACACAGTGGTGATTGTATAAAATTGCACTATGTTTGTTATAGCTATAAAGTTATGCTTTTAAAATACGGTCAGCATTGTATTCTTAGCTTTATTTAAGCAATCCTGGTTAAAATTAATGACTTTTATTATTTTTTTATAGGTTTAAATATAATACTGGATATTTATTTCCCCTTCTAAGGTAAGTTTTATTTTTACTTTTTTGAAACATTACTATATTAAATTTGTTATTCAAGTCGTTTGTCTAGAAAGTAGACTTTAGTTACTGAAATTGTATCACTGACTTATTTATTACCTGAGCTATAGGTTTGTCTGTTACTGTGAAGTGTATTGTCCGGAGAGGAATGACTTACTACTGCACATTAGGCCTACAGTAATATCACACCCAGTACTTGGATGCTGAGGGAAATTGGCAGGTTGTCCTGGGACCGTGGGTAAACATTTTTGGTACTCAGTATTCAGAGCTGCTTAGGTTTGCCTTTAGGATCTTTGGCTTTGAGTTGAGTGTATTAGTTTCCCAGGGTTGCTGTAACAAAGTCCCACTAGCTGGGAGACTTTAAACAACAAAAAGTTATTCTCTCACAGGTCTAGAGGCTTACCTGTCCAAAATAGAGGGAGCAGGACTGTGCTCCTCTGAAGGCTCTAGGACAGAATCCTTCCTTGCCTCTTCCTGGTCCTGGTGGTGCCAGCATCCTTGGCACTTCTTGGCTTGTAGCTGCTTCACTCCATTTTCTGCCTCTGTCTTCATTTGGGCTTCTTCCTCTATGCCGCCTCCTCTTGTTTTCAAATATCCCTCTCCTTATAAGGCATCAGTCAATGGATTTCAAGGCTCATCCTGACTATTAACTTCATCTTAAATGGAGTCTATCTGCAAAGACCCTATTTCCAAATAAAGTCACATTTACAGGTCTTGGTGTTAGGCTAACAACATACCTTTTTGGGGAACACAATTCATCCCACAGTGGTTGGGGCTTGACTTAAGTCCAGGGTCATTGAAATTAAGCCTCAGTGAAATTCAGCTCCATCTTCAAAGAGGTAAGGCAAGCCGTGAACCTAGATTAGTGCCAGGCCCTTGGGAAGTGCTTAATACATATTAGTTATTATTAGTGAGCCTTTCTAAGAAAGTGAAGGAGGTTTGAGGTAGTCATGAAAAGAAGGAATGTTCTTCTCACCTTGGTTTTTATAGTCTTATATGTCGTCTGGCTGGTTAGTGTATTTACTGGTCCAGTCATTGTTTTAGTATTGGTCATAAATGACTGAGAAATGTAGATTACAGTATTAATGACGGACAATACAAAACATAGACAAGACACATGTTTACTTTCTGAGTTTGAGATTGAAATGACTTGTATTATGTGATGCTTGTGAAAAAATATTAAAAATTCAGACGGTTAACCATTTTTTTCATTCTGTTCCTCCATTTAAATAAAAATAGCTGTATTAATCCAACAAACTGGAAAGTCATAATGTGGCTTACCATCCTTCTTGAGAGGTGAAGATTATTGAGTAAAAATGGCTGACAGAAGTGGCAAGATTGTTCCAGGACAAGTGTATATTGAAGTGGAATATGATTATGAGTATGAAGCAAAGGACAGAAAGATTGTGATAAAACAAGGAGAACGATACATTTTGGTGAAAAAGACCAATGATGACTGGTGGCAAGTTAAACCAGATGAGAATTCCAAAGCATTTTATGTGCCAGCCCAGTACGTTAAGGAAGTCACCCGCAAAGCTCTGATGCCACCTGTTAAACAGGTAGTTGGACTGCCAAATAATCCTATGAAAATGATACAGAGTCTGCATCTTCAGAGATCAACAGAAAATGTGAACAAATTGCCTGAGCTTTCAAGTTTTGGAAAGCCATCATCATCTGTTCAAGGAACAGGACTTATTCGTGATGCCAATCAGAATTTTGGACCCAATTATAATCCAGGTCAGATTCTCAACCTAAGCCTGGACCTGACCCATAATAATGGAAAGTTTAACAGTGACTCACATTCTCCTAAAGTTTCCGGCCAGAATACGACGCGCTTGTTTGGTCACTTTCCTGGTCCTGAGTTCTTGGACATTGAGAAAACTAGCTTCTCCCAGGAGCAGTCTTGTGATTCAGCAGGAGAAGGCTCAGAAAGGGTGCATCAGGATTCTGAGTCTGGCGATGAACTCAGCAGCAGCTCCACTGAACAGATAAGGGTAAGATTAAAAGTAGAACAATGAAACGTGTACCTTAATAAAAATATTGTACATTTTATTTTTATTAAAAAATCTTTGTAAGAGTTAAGAATTGTTTGTTTTGCTTTCGGAGTACATGGGTTCTATCCTGATTTAGAGACATACAGAATATGTGAAGTAACTTGAGTTCATAAAGGTTCACTTGATGGTTTCCATAATTCTTCTTTACTTTTATAGGACAAGTACTACTTCAAGTGTGGAAAAAAATTTTTTCTTCCTATTGATGATGCATAAGGTAGAAAGGACTTACTTAATTTACCCAGCGATATTTCTTGTACTAGAAAAAGTTTCTTTTCTAGCAGTACTCATTTTGACTTGTTTCCAGTATATCTTCAGGTAGTAGTGGATATGTGAGGAAAGATGTCACTGGAATATTAACTACTAACTCTTGTTCTTTGAAACTTATTTATTTGTTTATTTGCCTTTTTTTTTTTTTTTTTTTTTTTTTTTTTTTTTTTTTTTTTTTTTTTTTTTTTTTTTTTAATGTGGGTAGCTCTCTGGATGGGAATCGAACCCAGGCCACAGTTCTGATAGCACTGGAGCCTTAAGCCACTGCACCACCAGAGAACTGAAACTTATTTATTAACCTTGAGTATTAAGAAATATATAGAGCTCACAACCCTCCCATGCATTTTTGTGTTTTAAGTGTCTAAGTATCCACACTTTCTTTCGTTGCCTGGAAACAATTTTCAGGGTCTATGATTTGGTTTTTGTTTTTCCTTACCTAACTTTATTTTAGGATTAGTATATACCAATTTATTAGTCAGGTAAAGTGAAGTAATTTTGAAATTGAAACTTAAATGTATTTAGAAAAGTCCATTTCTAAGTGAATTTGAAAATTGATAAATGTTTAGCCTAAAGCTCTGCTGTAAGATTTATTCATCAAGTTAAATCATTAAATAATTGTGAGGCTGCTCTTAGGTGTGGTCTGATTGTAATGGAACTAGTGTGTTCTTTTTATAGGTTTTAAATTTTTTTGTGTGGCATTTCTTGTAAATGAAAATAGGAGAAAGGGAAGTTTCTTTAGAAAAACTTAAGATGCTTGAGATTAAGACAGTTAAGTGAAGTAGCATTGTCAGCTTATCATTCATCTTAGTAGACTTTTCTTCAGTCTATGTGATACTTTGACATGGAAAAGAAGTGTTGCTGGGATTTTTTTTTTTATACATAATTCCTTATTGAGCTGGTGGGATTTGGGAAAGATGTGCTTTTTCTTCCATCTAGTTGTCACTACTATTTTACATTTCAAATTACTTTTTTTATTTAGGTACATTAGCCAGCCTGTATTCTCTTCATTATAGTCATCTTAAATCTATGGCATGCAAGTTCATGGCTCCTGACCTTTCCTGGACCCTTAACACTGTTTGGAAATTCTATTAGATTTTTCTAGTTTATCGTCATTTTCACTCTTCATGGCAACTGTTCAGATCTTTTCCATTTTATTCAGTTCTCTGATTCACCTGCTTTTCCCTACTCTCTTAAAAGTCATGGGATGGAAAGCACTGGCTTTAGATTTGAATCTTGAGTTCAGAAAGATTCACTTTATAGTTTCCATAATTTCATCACTTAACAGCTGTGCAGTAATTGGGTCAAATTACTTCTGTGTAATCTCATCTTAAAATGAGGATCCCAGGGTTGTTGAGGATTAAGTGGGTTACTCTACCTCATATATTTGGAACTATGCCTGGCACATAAGTATTTTAGTATCTTTTGCTACTTAATGAATTACCCCCAAATCTAGTGACTTAAAACAGTGAACACTGATTATCTCACTGTTTCTGTGGGTCAGTAATTCAGGAGCAGCTTAGTTGGGTAGTTTTAAAGACTTAGGGTTTCTTAAGAGGTTACAGTCTTATGAAGGCTGGACTGGGGTTGAAGGAGTGCTTCTAAGATAGCTCACTCACATGGTGCTAGTTGGTCCTCTTCACAGATGCTTGCATGTTGTGACTAGCTTTCCCCCAGAATGAACAATCCAAGAGAGAAGAAGGTCGAAGTTGCATTGTCTTTTTTGCCCGAGTCTTGGAAGTCACATACTGTCATATCTTAATGATTATACAGTGCAACCCTAATCTGTGGGGGAGGAGGTGATACTGAGTGTAACTATCAGGATACAAGGTCATGGTGGCCATCTTGGGGGCTGGCTATCACAATTATAGTTGTCATTATTATCGTTGTTGCTATTATTATTTCCACCATCCAATCTATAAGTACACCTGTATCAGCAATCATCTTTTTCCTCAATGCAGTGCAAGCATTGTCTTTCCTATCAAAGGGCAGTCTCTTCATATTTGCTTTTCCCAAGATTGTATAGCATTGTGCTCATATGACTTTAAACTCATTATTTACCAAGTAGTTTTGTTCATCAGCATTTAAGTTTGCTTATGTTCTTCCCATTTTAGTAAAGCTCTTCAACGATACCTTCCTCTCTGAGTATGACATATCACCCTTTCCCTTTACTGGCAACTTCTGGAAAGAGTTATATACGAGTTGTATATTTCCCTCTCTACATTTCCTCATTTCCCACTCATTTTTTAACCTAGTGTGTCTTTTGGCTCCACCATGCCACTTACACAGCTTCTGCTAAAAGGTACTCATAGTTTCATTGCTGATAAAGTCACAGACAAATTTTAAAGAAGTTTTATGCACAATCAATACTATTACTACAGTGAACAAGATTAATCAAAAGGCAATTTAAAATAATTTTTTATTGAGGCATAGCGTATAATCAAGTGTGTAAATTGCACTAATCTTAGATATACAGGTTGATGGATTTGTACTTACGTATATACCTCTGTAACCACCTGTGAATGCCTTCCTAGTCAGTATCCATACCCCACCCTCCTATGGCTCTGCTAGATTTCATTTTTCTGACATTACCATTGATCACTCTTCTTTAATTGAACTTTACATTTTGAAGTAATTGTAGATTCATAAGCAGTTGTAGCAAATAATATGAAGTGGTTCCTTGTGCCTTTCTATCTAGTTACCTCTAGTGGTAACATCTTATAAAATTTAATATCACAATCAGCATAATTGACATTGGTACAGTCAAGATACTGAGCATTTCCATTATCACAGGGATCTTTTACGGTTCTCTTTTATAGCTGCACTCATTTCTCTCCCACCCGCACCCCTCTTTAACTCTTGGTCACCACTAATATTATATATTCTCCATTTGAAAATTTTTGTCATGTCAAGAATGTTATCTAAATGCAATTGTATGCTATATAACCTTTTGGGATTGGCTTTTTAATTTAACGTAATTCTCTGGAGACTGATCCAGGTGGTTGTGTGTATCAGTGTTTGTTCTTTTTGTTGCTGATTAGTTAAGTATTCTGTGATGTGGATGTACCTTGTTTTGTTTCACCAGTCACTCATTTGTTGCAGAACATCTGGGTTTCCAATTTTTTGTTGTTGGAAACAAAACTGCTGTATATAAACATTTCTGCACAGGTTTTTGTGGGAACATAACTTTTTATTTCTCTTGCATAAATGCCCATGAGTATATAATTGCTGATGGTATGGTAGTTGCATATTTAATTTTTCAAGAAGCAGCCAGACTGTTTTCTAGAGTGACTGTACCATTTTACATTCCTATCAACAGTGTTTGTGATCCAGTTTCTCTACACGCTCACTGGCATTTGGTGTTGTCACTATTTTTTATTTGAGCCATTCTGATAGGTGTGTAATGTCTAGTGATTTTAGTCTGCATTTCCCTAATTACGAATGATGTTGAACATCTTTTCATGTGCTTGCTATCAGTAGATCCTTTTCACTGAAATATCTCTTCATGTCTTTTGCCCATTTTCTGATTGGACTGTTTCTGTATGTTTGAGTTTGGAGTGTTCTTTATATAGTCTAGTTACTAGTTATTTCTCAGATTTTGCAGAGCAAAAGTTTTTAATTTTGATAAATTTGAATTTATTAATTTTTCCTTTTATGGTTCATGCTTTTGTGTTGGGTCTAAGAACTCATTTTATAGCTGTATTATTCAGGGTTCTCCAGTGAAACAGAACCAATGTTGGGGGCGGGGGGAGAGAGAGAGAGAGAGAGAGAGAATGAATCAGAGAGAATTGTTTTAAGGAATTGGTTTATGTGATTATAAAGGTTGGTAAGGATAAGATAGTATGCTGGAGACTCAGGGAAGAACCAGTGTTGAAGTTCAAATCTGAAGGTTGTCTGCTGGAAGAATTTATTCTTGTACGGGGAAGGCCACACTTCTGTTCTATTTAGGCCTTTAATTGATTGATATATGTCTTCCCACACTATGAGGGCAGGCAAGTAGATAATGTGTGTCTTCCAACTTAGTTGTTCTTCAGTATTATGCTGACTATTCTAGGTCTTTTGCCTTTCCATTTAAAATTTCAATTTGGTTAGTCAGTATCTGTAAAATAGTTGTTGGGATTTGATTGGAATTGTGTTGAAACTATAGATCCAACTGGGAAGAATTGACATTTTAACACTATTGAGTCTTCCAAACCATAGCTAAGGGAATGTCTTCATTATTTAGACTTAATTTTTATTTCTTCCATAAGAACTTTTCAGTTTTCTGTATCCTTTAGCTATCATCCCACTCTTCCTATATTGTCCCTAGCTCCATGCAGCCATGAATCTAATTTTTGTTTCAACAAATTTACCAATTCTTGACATTTCATTTTAGTGGAATCATATAATATGAGGTCTTTTGTGACTGGCTTCTTTCACTTTTCAAGTTTCATCCATGTTGTAGCATGTATCATTTCATTCCTTCTTATGGCAGAATAATAATCAATTGTTCATCCATCTGTCATTTGTTGGACATGTTGTTTGTTTCTACCTTTTTGCTACTATGAGTAATATTGCTGTAATTACTTGTGTACTAATTTTTATGTGAATATATGCTTTTTTTTCTCTTGGGTAGACACCTAGGAGTGGAATTGCTGTGTCATAGGGTAACTCTATGTTTAAACAGTTTGTGGAAGTGCCAGATTGTTTTTTAAAGTGACTACACCATTTTTATTCCCACTAGCAATGTACAAAGCTTCCAATTTCTTCACATCCTTGCCAAAACTTGTTAGTATTTGACTTGTAGATTGTAGCTCTCCTAGTGGGTGTGAAGTAGTATCACATTGTGGCTTTGATCTGCATTTCTTTCATGGCTAATGATGTTGAGTATATTTCCATGTGTTCTTTGACTATCTTTGTAGAGAAATGTCTGTTCAGATCATTTTAAGTTGGGCTGTTTGTTTTTTTATTATTGAGTTGTAAGAGTTCTTCTTATAGTCTATTAGAATAGAGTTCTCTTATCAAATATATGGTTTTGCAAATATATTCTCCCATTCTGTGGGTTGTATTCTCATTTTTTTGATAATGTCTTTTTAAGTACAGATTTTTTATTTTGATGAAATCTAGTTGATCTGATTTTTTTGTTTTGTTGTTTATGCTTTTAGTATAATTTCTAAGACTATTGCCAAGTCTGAGGTCATGAAGATTTAGTCCTGTATTTTCTCTGCCTATGTTGAACAGGTAATGTATTAATGTGAAATCTGTAGGTGGAATAATAAAATAGCTGTTAGTTTTATCTCTTCCCTCATTAATCTTTTTTTATTCTTTAAACTTAAACTAGAAAGTAATAATATGGATTAATTGACATCTTTTGCTTTGAGCCTACGAAGTACTAGTAACTAAAGGGTAGTAAAAAGGAAAGAAAAAGGATTCTAATCACAAAAATGATAATGTTCACATAATGGAGAAGTTGATTGTATTGAAATTGAATCTTACTTAGGTAGTATTTTAATTAGTGAAATCCCCAGGAGTAACAAAATCAACAATGCTTTTTTTTTTTTTTTTTTTTTTTTGGTGGTGGTGTAACAAATTTGACTTTTTATTTTATAATCAACTTAAAGAGAGTCACATTTAGGCAAAATTATGAAGTTTTTAAACTGTTTTCGTGTTCTTAAACTTTCTTTTTGTATTTTATTCCTCTAACATCTGGGAAAATCTGTTTCTGCTTGTAGGATTATCTTGTCAAATCTTTCTACTAAATTAAAATGGGGAAGAATAATAGTTTTTAATTTTGATTTATTTGATTTACTACTTATGTATTCAGAAACTTATAGAACTGTTAGAATTTGATGAAAAAATACAAACTCCTTTCTTAAGCAGGGCACACTTACACTGACCAGTTTTTGCTGTAATTTCAATATCTAGAAACTGAGATTCTTAAAGTGAAAGTTTTGGGCTAAGTAATTGTGGAATAAAAATTGATAAATCTTTAAGGAAATATAGAAATGCATATAATATGGCCAGGGGCATAACTGAACCCTATCCAAACTGCATAGTTGAAATATGACAACAAACAGCTCCCCAAAAGAAGTAGTAGGTATGCTTTCCTAGAATAGGGAGAGGGCGCTAGACAGAGAAAGTATGTAATGGTTGTCCACCATGTCCTTATCTTCTGAGATGTAACCTCTAGGTCTTCCCACTTTCACCTGTTCTCCACCAGGTCAGTCATGGACACCAGGTGCTATGAAGGCCAGGGAGAGAGCTGCAGAGCTGCATTCCCAGACTGATTTAGTTCAGCATAGGAAGCTTTCAAATCGATATTTCAAGGAGAGAGGAGTTCTGTGTGCTATAAAATTGGAATAGCAAAGTAGCATTCCCTTGGTGCACATCTTGTTCTATTCAGATTGTAGTCTTTAAAGCCAAAAATTGTGTGCTAGTTCTACTAGGAAACTTTTGACAACAAATAATGTAGTAAATAATCTATATAGTAAAGGCTGATTTATATTTATCTACTGAACTGTAACAGAATAGAACCTCCTGTTAGTAAGAAGGAATTCTGCCAACAGACTGCTTTTGAACTTCAACTGCAAATCTTCCCTTGATTTCCAGCATGCCAGCCTACCCTGCAGATTTTTAGACTTGCTAAGCCTCCACAATTACATGAGCCAATTCCTTAAAATCTCTCCTCTCTCGTCTCTTCCCCACCCCTCCCTATCTATATTGATATAGTAGGATCTCAGTTAACTGGCATCTATGGCAATTGGTAGATGCTAGATAAATGTAAGTAGACTCTCTGTTAATCAGAACTCAAGCAACTGGCAAAATTTCAAGCAATCGGCAAAATTTGCCAGGTGTTTGACTAAATCGTTGCGTTTTTCTTTTTCTTTTTTTAATGTGGGTATTTTCCTGGCTGGGAGTCGAACCCAGGCCGCAGCGTTGACAGCACTGCAGCCTAGCCACTACACTACCAGGGAACTCCCTTGTTTGAGATTTTGTCAGTTGCTTGAGTTCTGGTTAATGGAGAGTCTACTGTATATCATCTTGTTGTGTCCATCTGGAGAACCCTGACTGATAGACAGGGTATAGCCACTGACTTCTCCAGGCTTTTATCATTACAACTAGATCTAAAAGAAAGGCCTGAAGTTCATATTTAAACTCCTTTGCAGGGACATCTCAACCTGGCTTAATTAAGTCTTAGGCTCATCTCTGGGCCGGTTACTCTCGTAGGTAGTTTGAAAACTCTGATTTGTCAGAACTGCATTTTGTGCCAGTCTCTTCACAAAGAAGGTATGAAGTATGCAGGGTAGTATGATTGGCAGTTCCTATCAGATTTGGGGGCCAATAACCAATGAAAGGAATGCTAGTAGTACTAGTACCTGAAAAGGAGGAATAGTAGGCAGCCAAAAACAGTAAATGCTCATATAGCACAATTTTTGCTATACATTGGGGTAATACCTATCTTGTGGAATACAGAATGAATTTATTCTTTATGTTTCAGATTCTTGGATACTGTGTAAGTAAGGTCATTTGCATATAACTTTCTTCCCATTTATAGCTGGATTCTTATAGACTTAAATACATGCATATTTCAGTCTGATTTCGAAAAGTCTCAGACATTATGTTTAAGGATGAAAGTCACAGTGTCAGTGGACTGGACGTGTTGGAAATTCTCTCTCCCTCTCAACATAATACAGTCGACTCTCAGTTAACTGGAGCCAATAGGAATTGGTAAATGCCAGATAAATGGAAGTAGACTCTTCTTTAACCAGAACTCAAGCAACCGGCAATATTTTTGCCGGTTGCTTGAGAGTGCCTGTTGCTTGTGTTCTGGTTAATGGAGAGTCTATTGTATATGTATGTGCATACACACACACACACATAGATAATTGTACTGTGATTGTAGTAGAGTAGCAGTAGAAATGATGGTTGAAAAGATGACAGAATCTTAATATAGAGTCATTAAAAAAAATGTGTACATTAAAAGGGTTCTGTGTTTTCATCCTAGGGAAGAATTTGCTAATCTAGGTGACATAGCACCAAAAACAACAGATGTGGAAACATTTTTACATTTTTGTTGGGAAAAATCTCATTTTTATGCATAGAACATCTTTAGCAATTGCTTATGTAAATGCCAGACAGATGGTTTAAACTCAGAATGACTACTTAAATAATATTATCACAGCAGTTACTTTGAAGCATGGTAATAACATTTGAGTTCAGCTTTCTGGAAAATCATGAATGTAACTTGGTACATTAAAAAAGTTTGGGAATAGGCTTCTAAACCAGAGAAATTTGTCTTGGCTTTTCGACAAAATACTTGACTTCTGAAGCTCTCCTTTTGTAACCAGTGGTTGGATTCTACTTATTTATCTGTTTTTCTGTCTCAGCAGAGTGGAATTGAGTGACTTATAAGTGATGGGAAAGTAGATGACGGCTTGGTTTTTAATAAGGGATAGAAAAGTGTAAAAACAGAGGATTTATTAAAATATCCAATATTATAATGAGAGAGAGGAAGGTGAAAGTAGCTAACCATTATGGAGCATCTTTAATATATCAAGCACTAGAATAGATGCTTACATATGTGGTTGTGCCTCCAACTGCTTTTGTAAAGTAGGTAGAGATAACTGTCTTTTTGCATTGAAGAAGCCATTTCATATTCTCAGTTTACAAAGTCAGTGGAGTACTTTACATTTTAAAAAAATACTTAAAAGAATTGTATAAAATTTAGGCATTCTTGTTTAACAAGTTGAATTGAATAGTCACTTTTTTCATGGAAAACCAATGTTACTTGAAAGAATGACAAACTGGTTATTATTCATACTAGGGCATTTGTTAGATATTTTGTCAAAAATCAACAAAGTAAGCCTATCATGTTTAGGAAAGCAATTGATTTTTTTGCTGTAAACGATAAAGTTCAAGCTTGA
This sequence comes from Lyroderma lyra, assembly GCA_004026885.1. Taxonomy (NCBI): domain Eukaryota; kingdom Metazoa; phylum Chordata; class Mammalia; order Chiroptera; family Megadermatidae; genus Lyroderma; species Lyroderma lyra. The sequence goes on along the minus strand of PVJL010003859.1, from coordinate 15,825 downwards.
TTTCAAGTAAAAATTTTGAAAACTTGTATCTGCCACCATGAGGTTACAGCTGCTGAATCTCAAAACTTTTCTGATGAAAGCAGTGGTAATATTTAGGTTTGCTTAGTTTTTTTATTTTGATACTATATAATGAAATGTTTCAACATTTAGAGGATAAGATAAGCATAACTCACTGAATTAATATTTTTGAAATGACCAATGCATGATGGGTACAGGAGTCATTCAAAGACAAAATAGACTAATGAATTTAATGTGACAAAGTACAAATAGTTAATTGATGTGATTTTAGGTTCCACATTGCAACAGAGCTTTAAGAAACTCACTTGAGTATGGTGGAATATCGACAATCTGAAGAGCTTTCTCTTTTCTGTCTGTGTATCTGTGGAAATCCACTTTCTTCAACCAAAACAACAAATTGCAACAGATGTAATATAGAAGCAGATGTGAGAATCCAGATAATGGAGAGATTAGAATGTAAATGTAAAACAGTGCCATTTTTATCACTAATTTTTTTGGGGGGAGACTATCATTTTCCATAAATACATATTTATGTTAATATATGGTGTGTTGATTATTTTTAAATGAATTTCACAAATATTAAAATTTCTTAGTTTTAATATCAAATACTGAATATCAGCTACTAAATGTAGTAGATAACCTACATGAACAAAAGCTCTTTGGTGTCCAGAGTAATTTTTAAGAGTGCAAAAGGGGCTCTGGACCAAAAAGTTTGATAATTACTGTTTTAGTGAAAGGGTCTACATTTGTCTAAGTGAAAGTGGCATTTTATTGAGGCCTTGCAAGATTGTTATCCTTAGAATCTAATCCTTTAATGTACATACAGTGTACATGTTAGTGGTTTAGTGGTTGATGATAATAAAAATTTTTGAGAAAATATTTTAAAATTTGGCAAAATACTTTGGATCAACTTTTTGAATTAAGGAGAGACAACTGGTATATGAGTTCTTTGTTAAAATCTATCTTTGTTAATCAGTCAATTTGGAAAGCATATAGTCGGTGGTCTTTTAATAATACATAGAATTTAATTTTTTCTTGTAAACATATACACAGTATTATGAACTATAGTGATATTGAAATGTTGGAAATTTCTTTCTTTAGAGTTTATACTTACATAAAAAATTATTATACATAAAGTCGCAGTCCCCAAGAAAGGCACAGTGTAAAAATACTCAGTTTCAAGATCTAAAAACCTGGAAATTGTAAAAATAGAAATGACAAGAAGTGAAAGACATATGTCTGGTAGGGATGGAAAAGAGGAAGAAAAGATTTCCTGTAGTTAGACTGTTTTAAATAGTTTTTGTGCTGAAGTTAGAAAATGGAAAGCTTAGCAAGGAAATATCTGCCTACTCTAAATGTTTTTTTCCTAAGCAATATGCAGTATGAGAGAAGCCTTAATTAATGATAGAACTGTTTCTTCAACACTTTTATATAAGATGAACTAACACAATTTTTCTTCTTTCATCTATTTAGCTTGTTGAACTGAAATTTGAAGCAAGTTTGGGCAAAGGGATAATTAATACTGTGTCTTATGAAATAAATATTACTTAATGCAGTGAAACTTAAGTCAGTTTTCCAAGGGGACAGATATTTTTGCCTGTTGAAATTGCCTTATTGAGACGAGAATATCAAGTATTTTTCATTCACCATTTATTAAAAGCTTTGTGTGTGCTAGATAAAAGGCAAAGACTTAATCTAGTTTCTGCCTTTAAAAAGCTTATAGTTGAGTGTATTTTTAGTCCACTCTCTAGTATTAGTAAAAGTAACATGATTGTTGAACTTTTTAAAAAATAATCAGACTTTTGTAGTTACATTATTGCTGTTAGTTGTCTTTATAGTAGGATATTTGTTAGTTTAGTGTCTTTAGGACATACTCATTGTTACCTTTGGAGAAAAATAAAAAAAAATATACCATCAGGTATCATTGCCTGATTTGTCTAAAATTATGTTGAAAAATTCCAGGTCACAGGTTTGGTTAGGTAGGCTCTGACTATTGTCATTTTTTCAATGTAGATATTCACTTTCTTTTTAATCTGTTAAAAGAAAGTACTTGTAAACAAAAACAGTTGTTTCCCCTAATTTCTAAGTTGGAAACACTTGTTTCTTCAACTCTGTGAACTCTTACAGTACTTGTTTCTGACATTCATTTAAAATTCTATAGATGTCGATTTAGTCTTATTTTATTTTTTTAAATTCATTTTGATTTAGTCTTATTTTAGTGACTCTACCCTCTTGGCCTCTTAGTTAAGCGCCCAGAGCATATATCTGGCCGTCTTTACCTTTTTTTTTCTAATAGCTTCTCCAAAGATAAAGATGATAAGAAATGTTAGTTAAAATCCTAAGCACATAAACTAGCTGAATGGTTCACAGGGGAGTTGTTCTGCCTTCTCCTCTCTGAGTAACTGATTGAGTGGGGAGGGTTTTCAGTCCTTTACTTTGGGAGAGCAGACATAGGTGTAGTGTTCTAGTCAAAATGTATTTGAACCTTATTTTTAAAAGAAATTGGTGAGTGCCTGTTGGTGGTTATTTTATAATATCTAAGTGATTTTTTTATTCAAAGTAGTGAAGAACCATGAAAATTAATATTGAGAATTTTCATTTTCAAGAATTTTCATTTTCCACTTAAAACTATCTAGTGCCTAAGGCTTACAGGCAACTCAATAAATTGGATGACTCTATATTGGATTAAGTAATCTGTTTCCTAGTGGAACACACTTTTACACTGTTAATCATCTTGCTTTCATTTTGCATAGCAAAATTGGTTGGAGAGTTAGAAACATTTTGAGGTTGGAATTTGGGTAGTGTCATAGGTGTGGTTACTATACGTTCTGAACCAAGAGTCATAACATTGGTCCTAATGAGCTTAAGTGAGAATGTACTTCTGGGGACAGGGGAAGACAGTATTTGAAATCTGAACTGAGCTGGATAGTTGCCATGCTCATAGACAGGATAGCAGTATTTAATTATTTAAAGTATTTCTTGATACAATGCAACACATAGATGATGTATACTTAAAATCTATATAATTTTACTAACCAATGCCACTCCAACAAATTTAATAATCAAATAAAGTATTTATTGATTACTTACGCTATGCCAGGTATGCTTTAGGAAGCAGAAAATTATTTTCAAATCCTTTACTAAAAGATGGCCAACTGAAATTAAAGTTGAAAAACTTAACACTTAATATTTCTTGTTGATGTTTTTCTGTTTGTAGCTTCAAGGAGAGAGAATGTGCCAGTTCTTAAATTTGAAAATATTTTACACTGTGGAAACAAAAATATTTATTAAACGCAGCTTTAAGAAATGATTACTATTACTTCTACTTGGTAGGGGCAATGTAGGTAGTGAGTAATAGCCTGGACTTTGAAATCAAATAGACATACTTGTGAATGTTGGTTCAGCAACTTCCTCATGAGAAGAAATAATTAACTCCTGGGTGTTGAGAAGATTCACAGGATGAATTAAGTCAAATGCCTCAGAGTACTAATTGCTATGTATTTTTGTTATTGTAAAAGGAAAATTTTATTTAACAAATACAGCATGAAACTTTTTGGATTTCTATTTGAGACCCTCAAAAGAGTTTTTCTTCAAGGAGGCAAGCAAAATTTTTAAATACATGGTTAGTGTGTTGGCCACCATAAATAATGTTGCAGTGAACATAGGGATACATATATCTTCATGAATAAGTGTTTTCAAATTTTTTGGGTAGATACCCAGAAGATACCTGCACCATATGGTAGCTATATTCTTAATTTTTTGAGGAACTGCCATACTGTTTTCCACAGTGGCCATACTAATTTGTATCCCTACCAGCAGTGTACGAGGGTTCCCTTTTCTCTATATCCTCTCCAGCACTTGTTATTTCTTGTCTTATTGATAATAGTTTAGGCAAGTTTTTAATTTTTTAATGTAATGTTGCCCACTACATTTATATTTGATAATACTTTGTTAATTTTAATATTCTTATGGAAACTGATATTACAGTTTGGGGACAACTTATGATATAAAGTCTGGGAAGTACACTTTACTGCTTTGAGTCTTACTTCCCATACCAGAGTTGCAAAGCTTCTGAAGGACAGGGATTTATCTTACTTTTTCTGTCCCTTCAATTGTGGATGTATTGAATGCTTCTTGAATGTAATACTGATTGAAGGAGAGCATAAGAAGCTACTAGTAAAATCAAAAGACCTGGACATTAAAGAGTAAGACTTTACAGTTCTAGTTCCTAATTAATATGGCATATATTGTCAAAAAATATTTTTTTCACTGGCAAGCTTTTTTCTTGTTTTTCTAATTTAGTTTGTAATACAGTGAGTTTCAATGAGGACTTAAATTTTGGTCTGGTTTACTTTCTATAACTTACAATTGTTAACCCTTTCTAAAAATTTGATATTCTGTTGTATTTATAACTTTAGTAAACTTTTTACACATTAATAAAGTATAAAGGCAGCATAGTATAAGAGCATAGTATAACACGGATTCTGGAGCCAGTTTGCCTGGATTCAAAGTCCAGATCAGTCACTTTCTATTTGACCCTGGACAAGCACTCAGATTTCTCTGGAACTATTTTTTTAATCTGTAAAATGGGAATGATAGTAGTACGTATGTCATAGGTTTTTGTGAAGATTAAATGAATTAACATAAGTGCTTAGTGCCTGGTTCACAAACTATATTATACAAGCAGTTTCTATTATTAGTATATTTTTAACATTTTAATTAAAATATTTTAATTAATATTTTAATATTTACTTAGGAAATAAAATTTACTTAGCAAATGAATGTATGACTTATAAAAGTCATAGAAATACAATAATCTACCTGATGGAAGTATTAAAAGGATAATTTGAGGTAGGTGCTTATATGAAATGATGCAAGGCTGTGTTTTCTATAAGCATTTTTCTAAGACCGTAACAAGGCAAGTTATTGGAAAATAGAATCTGCAGTATCTTCCTGTATTTCTGAGAAGTTTGAACATATCAATTTAAACTATTTTTTAAATATCCATTGGGAACTAGGGGCTTTAAGAGAACTGTTACATTTTTTTTTCCTTTTTATTGTTAAATTTATTGGGGTGACATTGGTTAGTAAAAATACATAGGTTCCATGTGTACAATTCTACAGTGCATCATCTATGTGTTGTGTTATGTGTTCATAACCCAGAGTCAGTTCTCTTTCCATCATCATATATTTGAGACCCTGTCCCTTCTCTCTCACCCCCCTCCTGTTACCTTTTTTTCCCATTACATATTTGTTAAATATTTTAATCATTTTTTTTTTTTTTTGGAAAAGAAAATATTGATGGAGAAGAATAAAACAAAGCAACATTCATGACTTTGGATTTACTTGAATAATTCATTTATGCATTCACTAAATAAATATTTATTGAGCACCAGCTCTGTATCTTGTATTGTGAAAGGTTCTGGGGATATAATGCTAATCAAAGAGCATATCTTACAGTAATAGAACTATACTTTATGAATAAATACTAGATACCTATGTAGAATAGTATATTATTATTATTGCTCCTCTGTTATCTCCCATAAGAAAAATATTTAAATTAACTGGGTATTCCCTGACCTCTGGGGGTTGTTAAAAGTACCTGCAGAAACCTTGTAGAGCAGGGTGTCCAATCTTTTGGCTTCTGTGGGCCACATTGGAAGAAGAAGAATTGTCTTGGACCACACATAAAATACACTAATGATAGCTGATGAGCTAAAAACATAAAAGTCTGTACATAATTTTTGTAATGTTTTAAGAAAGTTTATGAATTTGTATTGGGCCACCTTCGAAGCCAACCTGGGCTGCGGGTTGGACAAGCTTGTTCTAGAGGCATGTAGGAGCCATTACCATCAATGATCTATATAGAATATTCTTAAATGATTCTGATAGTGTAGGTCAGCAGTTCTCAACCTGTGGGTCATGACCCCTTTGGGGGGTCGAATGACCCTTTCACAGGGGTCGCCTGAGACCATTGGAAAACACGCATCAGATATTTACATGATGATTCATAACAGTAGCAAAATTACAGTTATGAAGTAGCAACGAAAATAATTTTATGGGGGTCACCACATCATGAGGAACTGTTTTAAAGGGTCATGGCATTAGGAAGGTTGAGAACCACTGGTGTAGGTGGTGATGTTTTTAGTTACAGGATTTATTTGATATAAAAACTGTCAGCTGAGTGTCAGTCTGTTAAACTAAACTGCTTTAAAATAACAACAACAACAGAACCTAAAACAGTAGAGCAAAGTGTGAGCATTTTAGGTGATTTGTTGGGATGCAAGTAATTAGTACACTAAGGAAGTGAATAGGATAATACAAGGTACGAGGACAGGGGGAAAATATGTTGGGAAGAATAAGTTAAAATAAGTTAAATAATTAGTAAAGCTTGGGATTCTGCATTAAATTTTTCTATCTTTTATTTGGGTTAGGTCCTAATAAAGTTTTAAAATAAAAATTTTTTTTTTAAGGGAAACCACTAAAGTTCTTTGTGATAAATATTTTCATAGTTAATCAAGGGAAATATTCTTGACTTTTAAATAGGTATTAAAACTTACACATGAATTAAGAAAATCACTTGAAACTCATTGTTAATGTGAAAGTGACATTTTTACGTAGCTGAAGATTGCATTTTCTCTTCATCCTTTCTAAGGTTTATAGAAGGAGAATGTCAGTGTTGAAGGGATTTAAATTTTATAATTTAAGTACCTTGGAAGAATGCAGTATAATACAGATGAGTTCTCATCTACTCCTTGTGTACTTAGTTTTAATAAAATCTAGCTTAAAATGGGGAGGGTGTTTTCACAGGAATTGGCAAACTTTTTCTGTAAAGCATCAGATAGTAAATATTTTAGGTTTTTTGAGCTATGTATTCTCTGTCACTAGTTTTCAGCTAGGCCATTGTAGCATAAAAGCAGCCACAGACAATATGCAAACAAAGAAGTATGGCTGTGTTTTAGTAAAACTTTATAAAAACGGTTGCAGGCTAGATTTGGACCAGTTTGCCTATCTCTATAACTGTAAGGAAATACGCACTTTTTTCAATGTTCATTTTTTGCCTCATTTTAATAAGTAAGGTATAATTTGCCTAAATAAAAAGTGCAGGAGCATTGCTGTACAGATAATATCTGAGGCTTCTGAGGCAGATCTGTTGCTATTATTTGATTGCTTATCATTAGCTGGTATAAGTCAGTTCACATTTTTGTATTAAAGGAAGCTCAGGAGTTCCCATATGAAATTATGGAGGTACAAGATGTTTGAAAGTTAAAAATTCTAAGTACAGGTTCATAGCCTATACCTATTATTACAATTTTATTCAAGATATTAATGGGATATACTTGAGTAGTAGATTTCTGGAGTTTCTTTTCTTTTTAATCCTATTCTCTGGTTTCCAAAAATTTTAAAAGAGAGTAGATTATTTTTCTTTTATCTTTTGTATTTATATTTTGTAATTTAAAGAGGAGCATATTAACAGTAATTTAAAGAAGAGCATATTAACAGTTTTTGAAGCTTAATGCATCACTTTTCTAACCAGTAAAGTGTGGTTTTAAAATTTTATTAATTATCTGCTAAATATCTGTCTTAGGTATGTCAGATTTTCCTTCACTTGGTTTATCATGCTTACTATTGAAAAGCATTGTAGCACTCATGTCATGTGGATGGTATTGTTGACATACACGTGGGGATTAGAACACTTTGTTGTTATAGAAAACACATCATTTCATGGTTCAGTTGAGGTAAGTTTTTGTTCACTGACAATTTAATTACTGTAGTTTAAATGTTATAGCGGAAAATCTGATTATCAGTTATAATAACTATAGCCAGCTGTTGTTTAGGTATAATAAAATGGAAAACAATGTGAAATTTTATAATTTTTCAGCTACAGATTTAAATGAGAATTAATAAATCTCAGTGTTCCTCTAGTAACTAAATGTAACTAGAAAAATGGTATGGATACTCTTAAAATATTTACTTGCTCTGATATATCATTATTGATATGTAATAGTTTTTCTGTTAGTGCATTCCCTAAAATAGAATCTTAAGACTGAAAACTCTGACAGACAGACTTGTTTCTTCCTATGGCTAGTGTTGTCTTCTATTAAAAGGAACCAGGCGTCTCCATGCCACTTTCAGTATGTCTCATTCTGAAGAGCAACAGTATCCCAAAAGGACACCCTAGGCAAGAAATTGTTAAATCTGAACTGAATTTAGATCGGTCACAGATTTCTTCATTTGTCTGTTTTATATGTAGAGACTTCTGAAGCCTGAATGAAAACCTTTTTATTTCTCTTGTGAATGTTCAGATACCTGATGAAAAGAAACAAGCATATAAATAACTGATTTGGAACCAAAGGGAGCCAACATGTCTCAAGTGAGCATTGGAACAGGGTAGGGTAAGGTCTGAATCTTTAAAAGAGGGTCAGGAGTTAATCTGATTTATGGGAAATACATCTTTTGTATTTAAAAATCTTTTCTAAAAATTCTGAATTGAAGGCTAGTTTTGATGAGGAGAATTTGGAAGGGCCCTAAAAAGAGACTAATTTGGAAGGGCCCTAAGAAGAGACTAAGGATCTTAGAAACGCAACTTAAATGGCTAGCTAGCCTGAACTCTTCCTAGTACTGGAGTATGTTTGTTAGATGATTTTGTTTTCTGCACTTTGAAACATAAGTAGATGTTTTATATTTTTCTCCCTGAAAATTAGGGATATATGAGGAGTTTGAGAGGAACACAATTAAATTGCTTTTAAACTTAGCTGCTGGTTTTCCCCCTTTTATATTAATGGTCTTCAGCACATGTATTATGTTGGAAAGTAAAAACATGTAAAGTATCAGTGTTATTTTTTTAATGATGACCTTTAGAGCTAATGGTAGCTTATTTGGGGAGTTTCAAAAGAAGAGCGCTCTGTGTATAGGTCTGTATTAATCAGGGTTCTCCAGAGAAACAGAACCAATAGCATATATGTAGATCTAGATATAAGAGGAGATTTATTATAGGAATTGGCTCATGTAGTTATGGAAGCTGAGGAATTCCACGATCTGCCACCTGCAAGCTGTAGAACCAGGAAAGCCAGTGGTGTAATTCAGTCCAAGTCCAAAGGTCTAAGAACTGGGCGAGGTGGGTGGCGCTAGATGGTGTGAATCCCTGTCTGAGTCCTAAGGCCGGAGAACCAGGAGAGCTAGTGTCCTAGGGCAGGATTTGGTGGGTCCCTGTCTCAGCTCAAGTCCAGAGAGTAAACTTGCCCTTCCTCCCCCTTTTTATTTAGGCCTTTTAGGGATTAGAGAATGCCCATCTCCATTGGTAAGGACAATCTTCTTTACGCAGTCTGCTGATTCAAATGCTGATCTCTTCAGGGGACACCCTTAATCCCAGAAATAATGTTTTACCAGCAATCTGGGCATCATCCCCTAGCCCAGTCAAATTGATACATAAAATTAGTCATCACAGTACCTAGAAGAATTGACAGTAGGGACTTAAACTTATTTGTATGTCCATACTTATAAGAGCGTTATTCATAATAGTCAAAAGGTGAAAGCTTCCCAAGTTTCCAACAATGGATTAATAAACAAAATGTGGTATGTACGTATAATGGGATAGTTTCAGTCTTAAAAAGGAAGGAAATTCTGACATATGCTTCAACATGGCTGAATCTTAAAGACATTGTTGCTAAGTAAAATAAGCCAGTCACAAAAGGATAAATATTGTATGGTTCTTGTATGAGGCACCTAGAGCAGTCAGATTCATAGAGACAGAAAGTAGGATGTTGGTTGCCCCAGGGGCTAGGTGGAGAGGGAAATGAGGAATTGATAGGGGAATGTGTACAGAGTTTCAGTTTTATATGATGAAAAAGTTCTGGAGATGGGTGGTGGTGATAGTTGCAAAGAAAGAAGCTCTGAGAATGATTATTTAGTGTCTGGACAGACCTCAGTCGAAACTTTAGGAAGAACTGCTCAAAGAGGTGCTAGACTTTTGACCACTGTCATAATAGAACAGTCCCTCTCTACCTCACCCATTTTACCTTTCCTTACCCTACTCAGTTATATCCATTAGCAGTTGGGAGAACTTGTAAATAGCATCTGTATTCTCATTGTAGCTTATAATTCTAAGTATAGTGACTACATTTCTGATTTACAGTGAACCCAAAATATCAATGACTGTGAATCAGACCTTCCTCCTTGTCTTCTTTAGATTTTCTGAGTTAACTTGAGTTTGATTTCCATGGGTAGCCTCTATAGCTTAGGCATAGCACTTCCTAAAGAGCATTCCAGAATTGTTACTTAGTTTTAAAACTGGTGGTCTTTTCTCTTCCACAAAGTTTTTCTTTTTAGTATCACTTCAAAATAAATGTACTCATTGAAGAATAAATTAGAAAATACAAAGAAAACCAAAACTAGCCATAATTCCATGAAATAAGTTACAAAAACTTACATAAAGTCTTGATTTTTTTATTCATATAGGTATGTGTGTGAGTATATTTTTATGCTTATTGATCCTTACTGTATGTGTCTAAATACATATTTTAAATATCTTTTAAGGAATACAAAGCTTAAGTATTTGTTGCTTTAGTGTAAAATGGCCATTAAATGGACAGGAAACCATCTAATTTTATGTACTTTTAGAAGTACATATAGCTTTAAGGAAAGCTTTAAGGAAATAATGTTTTAAACCTTTTAACTATGAACCCATTTCGAAATTAACACAGTAATAGGTTATCCAGGCAACTGTATTACAGTGTTTTTATGCAGACTTGTTAATGAATTGGTACATATGGTAAGTTAGAAACCCATTTATTTGGTTGTGTTCATTTGAAGTGACAATGTATAAATTCTGTTCCTTAGGTGGAGTTTTCAAAATGTTTTATTTCAGAAACTTATTTTTTAAAAAAAACAAAAGAATAGCAGTTTATCAAAAAAAAAAAATGAGAGGAAAGGTGGTATGTCAACCATTTGAATGTGTACCATATTATTATGGATTAATTTTCTATCTTTTTGAAATTTATTATTTTTTTGGCTGTTGTCAGGAACTTCAACTTCACAACCTAGACTTGTGTATGTATATGCTTTCAGCAAGTAAACACAAAAGCATTCTTTGTCATTTGTAATTGTACCAGATAAACTTTTTACTCTTTAGAAATTTCAGCAACAGAGTAATCTTTAGTCATCCTCTGAATGCTGATCATACAGTTACCATTCAAGTCCTGAGGGAGGGAGATTTGTAATAATGAATGGCGGTATACCAGGCCTTTGCATGTTGCTTCATCAGCATAAAACAGTAACTCGTCTTGCTATCTCAGCATTATGTCCTATTAAGGAATTTTGCTAGCTGAACTGACCAAGGAGAAATACATGAGGACTGTTAAAAAAGTATCCAGCCATGTAATATGAAAAATAGAGGCATTTATGGCTGGATTTTTTTCTAGACAGCCCTGTATGTCTGGTTGAATACTTTTGACACAAATTAATAATGAATATTAATAAATATTAGTTTCTAGTAGCTGTCTCCTTTACTGTTATATTTCTTAAAATATTCTATGGACTGGGAAAGCAGTTACCTGGCTGACATTATATTTGTATTAGTGTTGCTATAGATGCACAGGAAACCTATGAATTCTACTATTCAGGAGTACAGCAGCATCTTAAAGAGAAAGTGATTTTTGAATCAGTTCTTTACGGTTCTGTATGTGGTTTATGGTGGGTGGTTGAGGACAGGATATCCTAGATAGAGAGATAAAGAAGAGATTTGAAGGTAATTGGGAGGAAGAGATAGCATGACATTAATAGTGAAGTGTGAGTTATATGGGGGTTTGGAGCAAAGAATGTAATTAACAGAAGGGCAATAAATGAGGCAGAAAAGATTATTTGGGACTGGAGTTGTATGCCCCTTGATGTCCTAAATGTCGTCAAAATGTCTCTTCCGTTCAGTATTTCCTTTATCTTCGGGTAAAGAGAGTCTTTGGGGGCCAGCCAGATCAGGTGAGTTGGGAGGGTGTTCCAATAAAGTTATTTGTTTACTGGCTAAAAACTCCCTCACAGACCATGCCGTATGAGCTGGTGCATTGTTGTGATGCAAGAACCATGAGTTGCTGGTGCAAAGTTTGGGTCGTTTTGTCTTTTTCATGCAGCCTTTTCGGCACTTTTAAATAGTAAACTTAGTTGACTGTCCAGTTGGTACAAATTCATTATGAACAATCCCTCTGATATTAAAAAAGGCTAGCAACATCATTTAGACTCTTGATTTGGACTGACAGAACGTTTTCGATTGTGGAGAACTGGCTGACTTCCATTGTGCACTTCGACACTATGTTTCAGGGTTGTATTGGTACACCCATATTTCATCACCAGTGATAACAGCCAAAAACATCGTCTTGCCTCTCGAAAAGGTCTTGGCAAACTTCAACTCTCCTTTGCTTTGGTTCATCGGTGAGCTCTTTTGGGACCATTTTTTCACACACCTTTCTCGTGCCAAGATTTTCAGTTCAGCTTTTCCTATTTCTCTATTGATGTTTACTTGGTCTGCTATGCTTCTCACAGCCGACAATTTTGAAGCAAAATTCAACTAATTTTTGCAATGTTTTCATCAGTTCTGCTCATTACTGGCCACCCTGACCTCTTTTCATCAGGAATGCTTTCTCTCCCTTCAGAAAAATATTTAATCCATTTCTACACCGCCATTTTCTTCATGGCATTATCCCCATAAACTTAGACTAACATGTCCCTGATTTCACTCCCACTCTTGCCAAGTTTAACAGGAAATTTCATGTTCATTCGTTGTTGTAATTCAAGCTCCAGCGTTCTCGCAATGGCACACAAAAACACACAATAATAATGAACACCACTCATCAAGACATCTCCACACTTCGACACAAACACAGCTGTGAGACAGATATACCAAGTAAGTTTTATGAAAACTTAGTTGTTTGTACAGTGCTGCCATCATAAAGCACATGGTGGCAAGTTCATGAACTTAATTGTCATACCTCTTAAGGCAAGCATTTCTGCCTTAATGATAATCAGGTTTTAGAGGGAAAGGCAGATAAATAAATCTGGGAGTATAGTGCATTGTAATAAGTATCATGATGAGCTACAGAGTAGTAAGGCTGTGGGAAAAGATGCCTGTGAGGGTGTAATAGGAAATGACATTGGAGAGGTGTGGGCTTGATCTTGAATGGGAAATTTGTTTTTTTGTTCCTTTATGGCAAATCTTTTTACCTGTGATAACCTTCCTAATTGTACACACTATGTATGTGTTGGCCCCTTTTACCTAGGGCTTTTCACAGAGTTCTTACCTATCTACCTTCTGGATATAGATCATCTTAGCTACCAGTGATTTTAGTTTATAGTATGGCATGATTATACTGTTGTCACTTGGCAGCTATTACTGCAGATTGGTAGCACAGAAATGACTTCATCAGTCTGTTTGTGTATGGCTTCCTACAGATAAGAATTTGGCAGGCTTCACAGCTTTCCTCCTTGGGACCTGCCTTATTATTGTCTGTGTTAAGGGAGAAGGCAGAAAAAGTGACAGACCTTTGATGGTGTGAAGGGATATTCAGGTTGTTGGCGAGGGTGATCAAAGGAGGGGAAGAGGACAGAAACATGAAAGATGAGAAGATAAAAAAGTTTTAGTATATAAATAGAAAGTACCAAATCTTATAGGAATTGAGCAACCTTGAAGTACAGTAAGTAGAAAAGCACCTGAAAAAAAAAAAAAAAACCAGTAAGGAAAAGAATTTATTTACTGTGAAAACAATATTAAAGCTTACAATACTGACTTCACTTACCTACCAGTTTATGTTTCGTTATTGAAATGCTGCTTTTCATTCCTTTTGAGTTATGTCAGCTAAAAACAGATTTTTGGTGTGCTTGGAATGTCCTTCACCACTTCTCTTGGCTCACTGAGCTTCTGTCTGTCCTATACAGACCCAGTTAAACCTGTGCTGTGAACCTTTTCTGAACATGTCTCACTCTCTTCTCTCAGTTTCGTGCCACTTTTGGTGTGTTTGTGCTCCCAGAGCATCCTGCATACACATACCTCTTCATAGCACTTAACTTATGCTATTGATAGCACTTGGCTCATGCCACTGCAATTATGTATGTATGTATGTATGTATGTATGTATGTATTTATTTAGTTTTCCTTTCTTTTTATATTAGACTGCTGGCTCTTAAGGACAGGAACTATCTTATTTTCTTTTTTTAATTCATTTTTATTGTTAGACTTTTTGGGGTGACATCTGTTAGCAAGAATTACTATAGGTTTCAGGCAAACAATTCTACAGTGCATTGTCAGCTTGTTATATAATAAGTTCACCACCTAATGTGACTTCTCTTTCCATCACCTTATATTTAGCTTCCCCTCCCTCCTCTCCCACCCCCTTCTCCCCTCCCTAACCCACTCATCCCCAAATAAACATTAAACTATTGATTGTGTCCTTGGGTTATTTGTTTGTTTGTTCATTTCTTTTTGTCTTTGTTGCTTTCAGTTTTATATTCCGCATATGAGTGAAGTCATACAGTTCCTTGTTTTTTTCTGTCTGGCTTATTTCACTAAGCATGATGATCTCCAGGTCCATTCATTTTGTTGTAAATGGCAATATTTCATCTTTTCTTATAGCTGAGTAATATTCCATTGTGTATATGTACCACAGCTTCTTTATCCAGTCATCTGTCGCAGGGCACTTCGGTTGTTTCCATGTTTTGGCCACTGTGAACAGCGCTGCGATGAACATTGGGGTACATAAGTCTTTGCGGACAAAGGTTTTCAAGTTTTTTTGGTAGATTCCCCAGAAGGGGGATTGCTGGGTCAAATGGTAGCTCCATTCCCAATTTTCTGAGGAACCTCCACACTGCCTTCCACAGTGGTTGTACTCCCACCAGCAGTGTACCAGAGTTCCTTTTTCTCCACATCCTCTCCAGCACTTGTTATTCCTTGTCTCTTTGATAACAGCCATTCTCACAGGTGTGAGGTGGTATCTCATTGTGGTTTTGATTTGCATTTCCCTGATAGCTAATGAGGATGAGCATTTTTTCATATGTCTGCTGGCCATTTGTATTTCTTCATGGGAGAAGTGTCTGTTTAGTTCTTCTGCCCACTTTTCAATTGGGTTGTTTGTTTTTTTGTTGTTAAGTCTTGTTAGTTCTTTATATATTTTAGATATTAGACCCTTATCTGATGCATTATTTGACAATATTTTCTCCCATTCAGTTGGCTCTTTGCTTTGTTGATGGCTTCTTTTGCTGTGCAGAAGCTTTTTATATAGTCTCATTCATTTATGTTTGCTTTTACTTCCATTGCTTTTGAGGTCAGGTTCATGAAGTCTTCCTTGAGTCCTAGGTCTATAAGTTTAGTACCAGTGTCGTCTTCTATACAGTTTATTGTTGCAGGTCTGATATTAAGGTCTTTAATCCATTTTGAGTTAATTTTTGTATATGGAGAGAGTTCACAGCTCAGGTTCATTCTTTTGCATATGTTTTTCCAGTTTTCCCAGCACTACTTACTAAAGAGGCTGTCTTTTCCCCATTGTATGTTTTTTGCTCCTTTATCGAAAATTATTTGTCCATAAATTTGTGGATTTATTTCTGGGTTTTCAGTTCTGTTCCATTGGTCTGTATTTCTGTTCTTCTGCCAGTACCAAGCTGTTTTGACTATTGATGCTTTGTAATATAAATAGAAGTCAGGAAGTGTAATGCCACCAGCCTTATTCTTTTTATGTAGTATTGCTTTGGCAATTCGAGGTCTTTTATGGTTCCATATAAATCTGATAATTCTTTTATCTATTTCACGAAAGTATGATTGTGGGATTTTGAT